>QFEZ01001624.1:0-34914 GCA_003316425.1 Russula lepida
TGTCGTCACCATTAACTCGAATGTCGAAGCAGAGCCGTTTCGGGAGGCGCAGTAATAGTCAGCTGTCGGGAGAGTATTGCGCTCTGACAGGTGCATATCGTGTCAGTACTTACGTTGTCCCCTGGGCCACCGCATAAATACCCACTCCCTTTCCGGCAGTAATCACAAGGAAACCCGATTCACCTCTTCATCTATACACCAACCTATATCATGTCTGGCTTTAGGAAGTTCGCCGTCGTAGGCGCAGGCAATGTCGGTGGTTTCATCGTCGAAGAGCTGCTCAAGCAGAAGGCCGCAGGATCCATCGACGATATTTCCATCGTCTCGCGCCCGGTACATCCCGTTGCTCACTCCGTCATCTAAGCCAATTATATCTGCGAATAATGCAGGCTTCCCGCGATAAAGAACAAAACAAGTCCTTTTCTGCGCAGGGCGTGCGCATCGCGTCAGCTGAGTACACCGACGTGCCTGCGCTCACCACGGCACTCGCTGGCGCGCATGTCGTCATCTCCACAATTAGCTTGTTTGCCATCGATGCGCAGGTGCCCATCGCCCAGGCCGCCAAGGCAGCGGGCGCGAGTCTCTTTCTACCGAGCGAGTTTGGTGGGCCGACAGATAATCTACAAGGCGTCTTTGGTGCCAAAGGCACTTTACACGCTAAGCTGCGCAAGGTCGGCCCCCCGCAGCTGCTCGTGTATAGTGGACCGTTCGCCGACTATTCTTGGGGACAGTAAGTTCCTTTATCCCACTTCAGAAGATTGTGGGTTGATGAACATGTGGGACAGGATCGTCAATCTGGATATTAAAAGCGGAAAGGTCGCCGTTGGCGGAGATGGAAACGTGCCGATCTCATGGACCGCTCGTAGAGACGTCGCACGGTTCCTCGCCCACGTCCTTGTCCACACCCCCGCATCGCGACTACAGGATCAGGTCCTACGTCTCGAGGGCGATCGCGTGGTACGTTTCCTCCCTTCTCGGTCGAATTAGTCAGTGAAACTTACCGAATGATGCGGCCAGTCGTTCAACGAGGTATTCCGTATTTATGAGGAGCGAACAGGCACGAAACTGGACGTGACATACCGCTCAGTGGAGTCGCTACGCGTAAGGCTTGCAGCGAATGCGTACGACTTCGACGCATATTTGCACGTAATCTGGGCGACAGATGGACTAGTGGGTGAGCCTGATAATGGGCTTTTCCCTGGGTGGAACCCCACGAAAGTAGTCGACATCCTTGCGCCCAGAGAGTGAATATTTGTCGACAGAATGTTTAAGCCAACCTAGAAAACCAGAAACGATACGAAAATATGATTGATTGCCTCTGATTGTACATGCAATTAATAAACTCTAGCTTTAATGAAAAAAGATAAGACCAATCCCAGCAAGGTGGCAGCAGTATGGCTTACCAGAGGCAATTATACGAGCAACAAATCAGCGTTTATGCTCTCGTTACTAACCATGACGTGCCATATTCGTTCCATCATGATCTGAAGAAGCGCCGCCGGGCCGGGCGTGGCTTCAATCACGGGCACACCTTCCTGGTCGTCGCTACACTGGAGTGATGATTCTTCTTCAACCTCATCGCGTGCAGGGACCGCCTCAGACTCGAGGGAATCAAAGCCACCAGTGGAACCGGCTGACATGCGATTCTTGAGTTCCTCCTGCACACCCGCGCGGTTCACTCCCGGTACATGTGCACCCCGATCACCGCGCCTGTCGACGACGCACATTCCACGCGTGAGCTCGCCAACCCTGTAAATCCGGGCCCGTTAATTCATTTTCCCGCACGAGCGCATAAATCATGACGTACCGTTCCATCAGAAATAAGCGGCGACGTGTAGTCCACCCTGGTACGGGCCCTTCTAGCTCAGGCGGATACGTAATCGCCGCCCAAATAGCGACGATATCGTGTAACTCCATTGCATCCTTGCCATAGGCACGCATAACACCGCGCGTGCGTCTCAGAAATGCACTAGTAAAGTGTGTGAGAGGTGACTTGTCCGTAGGTATGGACGGTCCGTCGGTTGCAAAAGCAGGGTCGACACGCGCAGTGTAGCTGGAGAAGGGGAGCATGTGGTTGGAGGTGATATCGAGTGGGAGGAGAAGCACGCGCGCCAGTGGCAAGCGGGTGGCCGGAGATATCAGTACCTCGTCCACTGCGTATGGATCCGCAAAAAAATTGACTGAGAGTGAACGAAGGTGACATCAGCCAGACCGCCAACATGGAAAACGTATGACAGGCACATTCGGCGGACGGTGATATGTTTCCCGGCACGTCGAGTGCGCCACCCATGATCACAACACGACCGATACGCTCTCGCACACACGCTCCGTCTGTACGCAGCATCTGCGCAAGATTAGTCAAGGGACCTATCCCAATGTACGTTACTGAGCGAGGCGCATGTTCGCGCAGGAGGTCTAGCACGGCTTCATGCGCTGTGCGGTCACTGATCTCTAGGTGAGGGTGTTTTCCAGCTAAAAGGTGGTCTTCTGGAGGGTTGAGTTCGGGATGTGACTCCGAAATGTCACCCAGGCCATCGCTTATGTATCCCAATACATTGAATGTCTTGATAAGTAAATATATATGCGCACCGGCCATGAAAATAATCTGCGCTATGCAGCTCGCCACTCAGAGGGCCTGTTGCGCCCTTGAGTAAAAGAGGCCTTCTAGCAGAAGTATAGTTTGGAAAGTGTTTGCGCGTCTCTGGGTGTTGATCGATATGTCGACCAACCGATTGATAGATTTTGACGATGTTGAGGCTGAGATGGCGTGAGTGGATCTATTATCACACGTAGATAGAAATATTGTCGCACCAGGAGGCCTCTACGTCTGTGTTACCTACACCCAAATGTATCATAACTATGGGCACCGACACCGAAACTAGATACGGGACGCACCAAATGACACCACAAATGCAATAATCTCTATTTCCGGAGAAGCAAGCGCCAGAAGGCTATGATTTCAGTTAATATGTGTGAATCCCGGGGTGAACACGAAAAATAACATTGCGATGGTATCATCTACGCCGGGATCGGTGTCGACTGCGAGGAAGATGACATTTATTAAACATCAACCATGGGCGGAATGGACGCATACTGATGACGGGTGTCTTTCTCTGCCCACTGGACATCCCTGGAGGCTGTGACTCTGACTATATTATGGTTGATTGACAGCTAAGAACGGAAGCAACGGGCCGTTTTCCGATCTGCTCTGACAGTCAGCTAGGGTCACTATTCGCACAACGTTTGACTGATCACATTTTCAGATGGTATCTGTGAGCAGGATTGAGGAAACTGTGAATAGAAAAGGGTATCGTGCCCAAGGAAGGATGAACGCCTTATCGATGAATGCCTAAACTCAGGAAGAACTATATAAACTATACAGTTGATGTCACTGTGGCTGTCACCGTCACGTACACATCCACGAGCCGAGACGGGAAAAAGTCGAGCAAGTGGGCAAACGGACAAGGCGAACGCGGCGTCGAGAACAACACCAGACAACGATGGCTGAATCTCTCCGTTTCCTTGGTTCTCTTACCGGTCACGCAGGCTGGGTCACCGCAATAGCGACCTCTTCTGAAACTCCCGACGTTATCCTAACCGCCTCTCGAGGTGACGTATCCTTCGTTGAATATGAGTATCTTTCCGCTTAAATGCAATGCTCTTGCCTAGACAAGACAATCATCGTGTGGCAACTCACTCGTGACGAGGATTCTTATGGCTACCCCAAACGCATCCTTCGCGGTCATAATCATTTTGTTTCGGACGTCGTCATATCCTCTGACGGCCAGTTCGCCCTCTCTTCTTCCTGGGATCACACACTCCGCCTATGGGATCTCAACACTGGCCTAACCACCCGCAGATTTGTCGGCCATACATCCGACGTCCTCTCTGTCAGCTTCAGTGCCGACAACCGGCAGATCGTGTCTGGTTCACGCGACAGGACCATCAAGCTCTGGAACACTCTCGGAGAGTGCAAATACGACATCAAAGAGGATGGCCACACTGAGTGGTATGCAGACCCGTATAGAACATAAGTTTCAGAGTTTTGATAGCGCCTGTAGGGTATCTTGCGTGCGCTTTAGCCCAAATGTAATGAATCCGGTGATCGTTTCATGCGGTTGGGATAAAGTTGTAAAGGTGCGTATTTATTTATTTTCAGATCGCTCCCCATACCCCCTGTTTCCGGGCGTGATGTTATACTATATATTTGCTACTTCAGAGGACTACAACCCAATGAGACCATAATATATCACCAAGATCTCTGACCCTTCTGTTGTAAATCCTCACTTACCTAATGATATACTCATCCCACTCTTCAGGTTTGGGAACTTTCAAAATTCAAGCTGAAGACCAACCACTATGGTCACACGGGCTACATCAACACCGTGTCCGTCTCCCCTGATGGCTCACTCGCTGCTTCGGGAGGCAAGGATGGTATCACTATGCTCTGGGACCTCAACGAGGGCAAGCACCTCTACTCTCTCGAAGCAGGCGATATCGTCAACGCTCTTGTCTTCTCGCCCAACCGATACTGGTTGTGCGCAGCCACAGCATCTTGTGTCAAGATCTTTGACCTTGAGTCCAAGTATGTCACGCCTCGTCCGCTTTGACCAGTCGCTGACTTTACCAGGTCGATCGTGGATGAGCTCAAGCCCGACTTTGTCGACGTAGGCGCTAACTCGCGCGAGCCCGAGTGTGTGTCCATTGCGTGGTCGGCAGACGGCCAGACCCTTTTTGGCGGCTTCACAGACAACCTGGTGCGCGTCTGGACCGTTTCATCGTAGAGGGTAGATTAGGTGTATGTAGCGGGGCAGTTGATCCATCCTGTTATCCTTTCTGTTTGTATTTTTTTTACATGCAAACGCAAAATGAGCCCTCGTGGTTCCCAGGATTGCTCTATACCGGAAGTGTTGTGTAACGTCCGTCCAAGTTAAAGGGGATGGTACATGTTCAGGATATTGAAACTCGTACTTTAAGTATTTCACTCAAAAGATGCTTGTAGCGACTTTCTCATTCTGTGCGGGACCATGACTATCGTCAAGATGCAGCAGCGAAGCCAACATGTCAGAAGGAAAGCTGGCTCGGAAGGTTGATGTGCGAGCAAGGTAACAAACGGAAAAAATTGTTCATTTGAGAGTGTAGTGGTGGCAACGCAATAGCAACATCAAGGAGCACCGAGGAAGAGACAAAGGGCAATGAGCTCGATGTGACGTATATCAGTGTGTCGAACCCTGGTGAACGCAGAACGAGAAGAGAGCGAGTTTGTCGTCTCCACCCAATTCCCATTCCCAAATTCCCACCCTCCTTTCCCATCGCCCAATGAACCTGAAACTCACCTTTTTAGCAGATGCCCCGTAGTAGGCCGCGCATGCGCCATCTCCTTGTCCGCGTGCGAAAGGTGCCACAGAACAGAACGCCGCCCGCCTATCGCCTACGGATGTTTCATGCCATGCCAGTGTGTATTGTATTCTCATCCGCAGTACGATGTCCGGTGAGGCGGCGGCGGCGGCTGCAAATAGGCATCATAGCATACTTTTGTCTTGCATACAAGTGGCGCGTGGCTATCTTGATAAGTTTGCTATCATAGCAAACTTATCATGGTTTGCACCGTGATATGATAGGAAACTGACGTCGTCGAGGGGGGCGTTGCCTCGTACCAATGGCGATGGGGCCTAGATAAATTGGCAGCCGCGGTATGCGACCAAGGCTCGTCTGCGAGGAGCGGGATAAGAACGTACAGTAGCAGGGAAAGGCCGTGATGATACAGGGTTAGTGATAGAGGGTTAGGGTTGCCACGTGTCGCCACACATCGAGTCGCACATCCGTGCAGTTGAGACTTATTTTTGGTTTCTGTATTCTGTATTGATGGCCCTATTAATTCTAGCTGATCCTCCTCCCTCCCTGGGGGATCTTCGAGCCCGCTCTTCATCATTCTCCATGCAGCTAGTATCGACGTAGCGACGATCCTCTCAACAATCAATCAATTCTTTGGACTTGGTGCGACTACCACCCGAATTGAATCATCAATACATCCCATAGCAAACTTTCCTTGCGAGTTACCTGGTAGGAGTATACATATAGGAATTTTTCTGTCTATTTTCATCGTTCATTGCAACGTCCGCCGCCGACAAGACATGCTTGAAATCTCAACGTCCCGGACACA
Source organism: Russula lepida (assembly GCA_003316425.1). NCBI lineage: Eukaryota > Fungi > Basidiomycota > Agaricomycetes > Russulales > Russulaceae > Russula > Russula lepida. The sequence continues at coordinate 6,164 of QFEZ01001624.1, forward strand.
CGGCGGGTGGAGCCGCCCATCCATAGAGAAGACATGTGGTTCTACTCGGGAAGGGTTCTGCGAATCGACATTTGGACCATGGCTATGTTTCTACGTCTTGTGTCGTCTTGGCGATGGGGGAGGATCGAATGGCGAAGGACGACTTTTCTGAAGCAGAGAGAGGTTCCGAGCATCTGGCTCGGAAGTTTGGTTGGTTTGCTAACTCGTGCCCTCGAACGGAATGGACTGGTAGTATGCAATGCGCGCCGCGCGCCTTCCTGCTATTAGTACAGTATATTGCTGAGTGTTTTAGACTGCTTTGGGTTAGGTGTCAGTGGGTCGAACAAGACAGTCTGCGTATTGCCATAACTCGGATGTGGGCCTTCAGATGGTAACACATAAGTTTTGCTCCATCATGCAGGCAGGCCGCTCTCTGGTAGTGCGATATTCTACACATGCGGTAACCACGGCTTTGTTGTCGGATTTAGTCCGCCTGAATGTTCATTTTCCTAATCTCTTTTACTACATGCCGGTCCTGTTTTCTATTGACTGTCACTCTCCAGATCTCACATATGTACATCTTCGTAGACCATTAACGGATCAAGCGTCCTCCGCGGGTTCTGTTCTTGTATGGCTATACCCTTGCCTTTTTAACCGCTTTGCATGGTCGATGGCTCGTCAAAATACAGGAACTGATTTGCAGGATGGGCGGCGCAGTGACTTCTCTGAGCCATGGATTAACATGCATGTCCGTCGTCTTTCTCTTCGTTCCCGGATAGGCGAATTTCGGCCGCAAGTACTGAGGCCTTAGGGTGGGAGCAAATCTCACGCTCGCGGACCACATGACACATTACCCCGTATAATCTCATCCACGAAGCGGAAGTGCCACTCCCTCACCCACTCTTCATAACACAGCTCAACCCCTTAGGGCTCCCAAGTTGCCAGTCTTGGTTTGAAGAAGAAGAAGAGGAGGAGAGGGACCAAATGAACTCCCCCCCCCAATAACTCCCATAGGAGGTCAGCTATGTTTTATTAATTGACAGATCCGTTATGCATACTGCTGGATAATTACAAAGGTGATCAGACATGAGGGGTCCAGATTCTTTCCACCGCCTAATGTGCGCTTTCTTCCTTTGTTCAGTATCTGATGTCTGTCTCACCCCGCTTTAGCTGCGATATTGGAAGGCGCAAAGTTGAACTGTTTTGCAGCTTTTGCTCCGCATATGACGTCGTGTGCGCAAGGGTACTACCGACTTCGGGTACGGGAATAGTCTGCCCTGATCAAGGGAGTTCATCGGCTACAGATCATGATGCGGGGGTGCGAGGCAACGGTCATTCTACTCCGTGAGTGGATGCAAGTGGAGTTGGGGACGATGTCGGCGTTTGCGTGCCACGTCACGGCCCCATCACGGCCCCACGACGGACTGCCGTGCTAGTTGTGGGGCATTTATTTTACTAACTTACATGTAGCGGTGGAGATGGAGACGAAACCATCATAATGATTTCTGTACTAAGTTACTACCGCAAGTTTATCAGTGCAATATTATTGGATTGGATCGTGGGCCACGCCGGCGTTTTTGCGGCAACTTGGCACTGCATCCAAGTCGGTGATGACCCACTTTAACCTTAGGTTCAGAGCAGCGAGATAGCAACTCGAGCTTAACGAGCACAAACTGTAATGTAATGTCGCTAAAATCACGATAACCTAATACGGGTACGAAATCCGAAACTGAATCGCGGAGATCATGGATCGACCCTTCTAGCCTTCTAGACTCAAACGGACTGGACTGAGCCCGGCCCGCGTATGACTTCAGTCTCAGTTCCTTCTCCGGGGGCTGGCAACTGACTTGCAGGACCAAGGTTGTGCAAGTCCCCGGCAAGTCCGCTGGCAACCTATGTCATGATTTCTTAGCAAGTCCGCGCCTTCTCGCAGCCTTCTTGTCCAACCACTACATGGGCGGCCACCATCTTTGACATGTACGAGTCTACAGAATAGATATGCAGGTCAAAACAACAAAAATCAACCCAGGGTGATATGTCCTCCATGTCCCACAAAAACATGTTTTTGGCGGCGGGGCAAGGTGGTGCAAAGGTGTGAAAACGTGGGAAGTTTTTCTGTCAAAGTTCTGATGTGTCAGAAGAGAACAGAAGTCTGTCCAAGTCTGTCTCAGTTGCTTCTCCGATGCTGGGCAACAAGAACAAGAACGGTCAACGCACATCATTCTTCCAGCCACTCAGTGCTGGACAATTTATCGAACGCTTGCGCCGGACGGCGTGTGCGGTGCTAAGACTGGCATAATGAGGACTTTGACAACTGATCGAGTTGGAGAAGAGAGAAGAGTCCTCATTCTTCATTCAACATGAGGTCTTTTCTGCTGCTTGATCAGGCGTCAAAGTTTGCGTGCCGATTCCGATTTCAGCTGCGCCGTACCGAATCCGCTGGGACCGAGCACGGCGATAATAAACCCTAGCCCCTTCTATCGGCGCGATAGACAATTACGGTTACAGTGTCATTGAGAACACTTCACCCGCTTAACCCACGCATTCCTGACCGTACCTCCTACTCATCTTTCCCACCTGTAACAATATCCTTTCCTATCATCCTCTCATACGACCACCCATAGTATCTTAAAGTCTTTTCTAGTCAGCTCGCACCTAGTATTTAGTACCCTGGAGATCGCATCTTGATGCAGTGTTGATCGCTGATTAAAAATAGACAAAAAAGTGCCTGAATATACCTGATCATCGGATTTCCAATGAGGAAAAACGAGGGCACTCTCCAGATGAAACTCTGAAGACACACGTACACACATGCAGGGCATTTGGCTACGTGTTGATACCGCCGGGTTATAGTGTATGTGATGATGATTTCGATGGCAACTTGATCTCCACTTCCACTTTGGCGTCTTACTCGACATACAAAGGAGGGCCAAGGGGAAAGAATGCCCCAAGATATTCCGGATCGCTTATGTGGTGTGAGTGCAGGCGGCCGCCCGTCGGCCATCATGAACGCTTCCCAACCCCATGTGCAAGCCTTACTGTACCTCCATTTCACAGAAGACCCGCCCGTCCGTAAGTGATTTGTACCCGTGACGTCTGAATACGTACGATACTCGAGAACACGTGTGTATGCTTTGCTTTGTTTAGTAGAATGTCAATGTGTCCACGCCAGCCGCAAGACACCAAAGGATGGATGCGCCTCAGAACGTTCGTGAGTCCGCCAGGCACTATCCGAGATGCAGCCGAGTGAGTTGCCGGGTGAAGCCGGGAAATCGATAGTCCATTACCATTACCTTATCTGGCGACTGTGTTCCCAGACGGAGACGGTGCACACGAAGACCTCACATATCTCATATCTCATATCTATCCGGCATAGTTCGGGTCCCGGCAGCTCATTTGGTCATGTTGATAAATTTTATGGGCCTCCGAGTCTTCTCCCGGATGACCTGACCAGCGCTCAAAATAAAAAATGGTACTACATTGGTGTGGGCTCTTGTACTATGTCTTATTCGCGTGCAGTTCCATGGACAGACAGCGTGCATCCTGTCATCGAGCGTCTTTGGTAGCATTTCAGTCCATTACAGTAAGTGAAATGGCACACCAAAGACGGACACGACACGTATCACCTCCGACCTCCATTTTGCACTTCAATTTGTCCCGTCCCTACCTCCCGCAACCGTCTTGGCACTGCCTCCGGATTGTCGCATAGAAACGACTCGGAAACTAACAACGGGATTGATGCCAGCCAAGCCGAGGAGATGTGAGAGCAATAATAATCACTTTAAGGGTACATTGTCGTTGGGAACGGAAGTCCAGCAAGTCAAAGCGGGCGACGTCGACTCGCAGCTTGCATGCTCCTAAGCTATATGTACGGTAGTCGCCAAGGACGAGTAATAAGCGATATTGGTTGCCGCGGACAGGGAAGCAAAGGAATGCATTGAATTGAGAGTATTATATAAGGGGATGTATAAAGACAAGAAGGCGCGTTGACTTGTCCTTCTTCAGCGCTTCGCTTCTCCACTAACCTAGAGCAAGTAGACCTGCTCTATTCCTCTCCTTTGCTATCATTATTATATATAAACTATTGCCTCTCCCCCATGCATCGCAGAGTCCCTTCCCTACGCCACGGTATGCCTTACGCCGGTATGCCTCACGCAATGGGCAATCTCCAAGTCCCCTCTCTTGGTCCTACCCCTAACATGTCCCTCTTTCCTTGGCTCGTCGATTCTTTATATCCACGAAAATTTCGCCTACGTACCACCCTCCTCTGCCTACTCTCCCTCATAACATTCACAACGTACATCTGCCTCATCTCCCCACCCGCCCTCTCCTTTGAACGTTCCCATCATCACCGCCCCTGGCGAAACTTGGCAGTACAGTTTCCTCTGCCTCCCTCTAATCATGCACCTCCACCACGGCCAGACGTCTTGCTCTCGCCAGAGCAGGAGCTCGGTGCCCTCACCGCATTCATGGCCGCTCTCCCTCAGAATGTCATCCCCTCAAACATAGACCCCTCACGGCCGCTCGACCCACAGCTCGTGTTAGACTTTGACACGCGGGGTCCACAAGCAGAGAACGAGATTGACAATGTCGTCGCAGGAGCGTGGATGAACAATCCCGTAGTGTTGTTCTCCAAGGTATGACTACAAAGATTCTCAATCTCTGTCTCTGTCTCTGTGTGTCGATTTGACCCCCTTTTTTTTTGTCTCTCTATTGCAGTTCCGTTCGGCTACCTCCCGCGAGGTCAAGGTCATTTTGCAGGACATGGATCTCAAACCACCACCGACGGTCTTTGACGTCGACCAACGAGGTCGGTTTTTCAGGAGTTATTTTTTATCCTTTTGTGGCTAATCATTTCTTCAGCCGATGCGGACGTCGTTACTCCACTCCTCTTCCGCCTCACAGGCGCGACCGAGCTTCCCATCCTCCTCATCGGAGGCAAAGCGGTCGGATCCATTGACATGATCAAAGAATTCAATTCAACTGGGAGACTCAAGGCACTCATCACCGAAGCCGGTGGACTCCCCAATTCAAAGAAACATTATAGAAAGGGTCGCCGGTAATGTAAACCCAGCGCACGTCGCTGACTGTATCATACGCTAGATACATCAAACTCTTTAAGAACCTTCGTTCGCCCAAAGCAGGTCTCTAACTACGTTAGATGTATACACTCCTTACACAGCATCATCTCTTACCACCCACATGACGCCACATAATACTTTCGTTTTATTACTGCTCCGGGCGAGCCAGCGTTACCCTTCGCTTACAGGCGAGCCGCATATTAGGTAGCAGTATTCTACTGTAAGGGTTTTCCTCATACACATCATTCCAAGTTCAAGTTCTCGTAAAACTCCGTCGGCCTGAGGAAGCCAGGTTCGCGAAGTGGGAATTTGGTAACCCCCAATGTTCTTACAGGCGCCAATTACCCCGTACTTTCTCACACATATATGTACCTTTTGTGCCTATCACTTCCTTACCGTAATGCAATATCGTTGTGAGTGACTTCTGCTTTTTGTGATGTCAGACGTCAGTCAATCTGCTTGCTTTGTGAGAAGGACAAGTGCACCCGGTGATCCGGATCGATCATTAGGAGGGTTTTTTGCCGCTGATTCTTCATGCCCTCTGTTCTTTATAAGCAAGCCGTATGTACACTCACCACTACACCAAGTTACGTAGTATCGAAGCACGCGGAGAGCAACCCTTGGTAACACGGACCAATTAATTCATTCAGGGCCCGCAACGTATCCGGATCCGTAGACCGTCTCACGCTGTCGCCGTTCGCCACAAACAACATGAAATATTAATAGCCTTCACAAAAAACGATGGACGGATCGCGACTCTGATACCCCACACACCCACACGCATCATGGATCATGGATTCGGTTCGAGCCAAGTCATCTCCCGACGCTTCGCAATCACGAACCCGCCGCCGCTACTACTACTCGAAGGAGGAGGAGATTCTCAAGCCCACACACACAAACAAACAAACAGTTTGAAAAATGGAAACAGAGCCTAGGATTCATTCCGGAAGCCCGTGGAGGCTCAAATTTGTATTTGTGGCACTCCTTCCCCTACCCCTAAAAATATGATCATAAATAATTCAATAGAAAACAAAAAGTCAGGTCCACCCCCCCGTTTTTTTTCCCTCTCTTCTCTCTCAATATATATGCATCATTCGTTTTTTTTTAAATTTTGGAATTCTGTGCGCGGCTCTGGCGTGTGCCACACATTATATTGCCGACCGACAATATCCCGACCCGGGGAACCCACATCACGTAATTCCAAACCTATTTTTAGCACTTTCGATCGGTTCTTGGAAGCATTTTTTTTTTACCCGAGCGCCAAGCTTTAGCACATCACATGGTAGGGATGACGCACAGTATCTTATCTTAGGGGTACGTATCTCGATCATAGTCCTCAGGTACCGTAGAGAAAGAACGCGTACTGGCAGCAGTAGGAATGAGTGATTCTGGCTTTATAATCTGTAGAGATATCTAATGAATATGATCTCAATTAATCATTGGCAGCGATCCAAGTATACAGAGGCATAAACCGGTTACTCTAATTTCGTCGTTATTGATCTGGCCCATCTCGACGCCACTTTTTGAGTTTTTGGCCAGGAATAAATTATGGCATTCATAGCGTCATATGCACGTCAATGCTGCGGAAAGCGAAGTTCTGTCAGGGGCGGTACGGCTTAAACTCTGTGGCGCGCCCACCTTCTCTTCTTCTAATTGCTCCCGTGGTTTCACACAGCCGAGAATTAGAGAAGGATCTAGGGACCATGGACACTTATGCTGGTAAACGTCACCGGGTCGTAGAAGGAAAAGATGCAAACGCGTGAGTTGATGTCCATAGTCCATAGGTACCCAGATCACGTGCCTTTAAGCCCAAAAGTGTCGTGACCACCCGACCACCCCACAAGAGCACCAGTGCTGTGCAAAGTCAGATAATTTCCCACCTAGGGGGGTCCTTTAGGCCAGAACAAAAATAGCCGTCAGTGTTCCGTGTGATGTGGAGGAGTCTTGGGGACATGCCAGTGCCAGTGTTCCACTTTGACATGACGGCGATGACCCTAAAAGTGCCGATGCCAGTGTATAGTGGAGAGTAGCGGTCTTGTAACGAGGGAGTAGCCATGAGTCGCTTGAACACAAGGGAGAGCAGCTCTACGGCAAGCCGCCCCCTTTGCCGCCATGCATGGAGATATGGCAGGCGCCACATCCGGCGTTACAGTAGATTTGTCGAGCAATACAGTACACAATAATTTGTAGCCATTGGAACGTAGGCTCTTGAGTTGGCGTGCGCATTATGAATCGAATCGAAATCGCGATTGAAAAGGGGTCAGTGAACAATTCATAGCTTGGTCGGTCGACAGAGTTGGGATAGGTTCATCGAATTACTTCGACGCCGCGAAAACTGCGAATTAATTTATTGCTGTCGTGATTTAGTATATATAAGGGAATAGAGACCATGGGACCAGCTTCGATTTTAGGATAGTTTCGAACATACTCGAATCAACCTTCTGAGCAAATTCAATGTCATCCGCGTCTCCAGAACAGTCAAGCGGCGCAGTAGCAGCTCTACAGTACGTGACTCGTAGCCATGTGGAATCGTTTGAAAGGCCATAAATGAAAGCAAAAGATGACGCGATGACGGGCGACCAGTCCAAGCATGCGACTCTTGGCGTCCTTTCAACGTCGCTGATACTATATCTCCGAGTTGCTTTTACGATATCCCTAAACCAACCAAGCTCCGCATTGATGCGGTATACAAGGGTATACAAGCAAGGTGTCTGTTTCAATGGATGCGCGGGCATGTTTGTGCCACGTTCGTCGCTGGAAAATGACCAGAGTGCCTAAAAGTCTAATAAGTGAAACATATGCCTATTGAGCTCGCGGATAACGTTATCTCTTTAAACAGCTGTACGGCGGAAGGGATGACCCGCCGGCGGAGTACCGTTGAAGCTTGAAGAGCTATCACATCAGAAATGTCGGTCTCAGATCGATCTAGAGGTCATCTGCGAACAGTCTTCCAACGGATTCGTCCCAACTTGTTACTTTCCTTTGTTTTCTATGGCTTCGAAGACGTTTCACATTACTACACCCAAATTAGTGCAGTGTTGAAAGGTAACTTTAAGGCTCCAAAGAAGAACTGTTGCGTTGATGTTCAATATTAAGGAAGTCCTGCGAAGAGGAAAGAAAAACGTTTAGGGAAGCTCGGCTATCAAGGCCATTGGAACCGTGGTATCCGTATTCATAAGCAGAGGGTTCTGGGGGAGGCGCAAGTCCGAGTTGATGACTTGAAGGAGACATGTGGTGGGAGTCTCAAACTCACTCAAAACCGTCAAATTATTTGGGATAAGCGCCGGATAAGATTGTTGATAAGTAATAAACATAAACAAACACAAAAACTAATGCCACTAATTATGTGCTAGATATTATCAAATCAAGTTTTTCGATGCAGTGTTCACTGGTCTTTTCCCTCCCTTCACCAACGTCGAGTCTATGTGCTCAGGGGCCTTCTTTCTTTTATCATCTGGTGATTTTTGCGGACAGGCCGTATGCACCAGATCACGGTACAGTAACATGCCCTCAGGTTTGCATGTCTTCCACGCCCGCGGCGCCGTGTTGCCTCCCGGCCATTTTCACATCTCAGTTTTTCGAAACCCCTGGCTTGCTGCGGATCAAAAAACATACACGCATACACTCTTCGATGTTGGCCTCCCATCAAAACAGACTATGACTGCAACGTGTACATGTTTGTGTCAAGTTCAATGTCATCTCGGGATAGGGCGCTTTGCCGCCTTCATCTTAATAGCTGTGTCTTCATTCACATTGATGGGACAGGGAGAGGAGATCCTCTTCCATTTCTCTTTGAAAGTGCGAGTCATTTTTACTCATATGATCTGGGCGTTGGGCTTTGATGAGAGACTCGGATGCACGCATCCCCTACTCCTGTAGAGCAGATAGCCCACGTTTGGGGTGTCTTTCTCCGAGCACAGTTCTACACCGGTCCACATTTGGGGTGCCACAAAGTCCCCTAAGCCCGACTATCCCAAGTTACCGCCCTTCCAAGTATGTTTTTGGGTCCCGGAAATTAGGCTTGCGCCCAGCTTCCTCCGTCGTCTTCCACCTCGTCACAAGGATCCTGATACGGAAATGTTTCCAGGGCAAGGGCTCATTTTCACAGGTTGAGCATGTCGCTGGCTCGCTGCAACAAGTGCAGTCTCGATATGCCAGCGACACTACTTCTTGCAATCGCGCCGCACGGGCTCCTCCTCGAGCCAATTATCTGGAGATCATGACCGAGTCAGTTTTACCCCTCTCCTACACACACATCCCCCTGACACAGCCACTTCGGTGGCGGGAATGCTACGATCAGGGGTCAATCAGCATGTGTTGTACACTCGTTTGGAAGACTCCTAGTCATTTGGCGGCACATCACAGGTGAAGTGATAGGGGTTTGGCTATGCTGGTGACGCATCAGGACCTTCAGCGGAATATGATGTGCTTTGGGAAGAGTCGGTCTCCCGATGTGTATGTCACCCGTCACCCGTTCGCTCTCAGGGCAGCACTTTCCCCTTGACCCAAGGCATAAGTCTCGATCGGCGGTGCTCGTTAAGGTCGTCATCATCACAGAGATATACTAAACTGAGAATATGTATCGTACGTGTATTATTAACTGTTAACTGAGGTCAATTTGATAAGTTAATTCCCATTCCCTCGCCCGAGCCACCGAAGCGGGGCCGAAGCCAACATCGTGACAGACGTGAAAAATGAAATGACCCCTCGATACGGACGGACGGAGAGCTCAACTCCGCTCGCTGGGCGCCGCAAAGCGCGTGCGGGGTAGTGGCGGCACGGGTACGTCAGTTGGAGTGCCCCGGCGTGAGAGCGCCGTCCATAACGCGGCGCCTCGTTCCCGCACGGCACCATCAAACAACCCAGCACCGAGATCGGCGACGCGCGAGAGCAGCGCGGCTGCGCGCACTGCGGCATCGTCTGCGTCTGCCAATGCATCGGCATTGCTCGGGTCTATGCTCGGACGCTTCGTGCGCAGCACTGCGTCCTTGCGTTTGCGCGGGCCTGGTGTCGTGCTTGTGCTCGCGGTCGGGGCGGTCGGGGCGGTCGTATCGGGGAGTGTACCGGGGATGGAGACGTTCTGGGCGGTGGGCTCTGATGCTAGCGGTGTTGGTGTTGGGATGGACGTGGACGTGGACGCGTTCGGGATTTGGGGAGCTAGAGGTGAGGGAGGGGTTGGGGTTGGGGGGCGTGCGTGTGTTGCGGCTCGGTTAGGGCCAACGAGACCTGGCTCGTCCTCATGTGCGTCAGCATCAGCATCAGCATCAGGACTGGCACCTGCACCGGCACGACTTTCATCCGCAGCCACCACCACCTCCGAATCCCCACCCGTGCTCTCCTGATCCTTCACACCTTCCACAATTTCCTCTTCCCCCCTCTTGTCCGCCACCATCTCGCTAATGCGTTCCAGATCCTCCTGCACAGTATCAAGATATGGCGCGAGGCCCGCAAGTGGCGGCGTAGCAGCGAGCTCCTCTCTTCTCCACGCACGAGCGGTGTTCGACGTGAGGAAACCACAGATGCGGGTAAGCGTCCGAAACGGGTCCTCCGCGACGTCCGGAGTTGGGGGCTCGAGCTCACGCGGGGTCGTTGTGAGTGAGAGGGAAGGGGGCGCCGTGCCCTTCGCGGGACTGCGCTGTGCCGCGGCGCCGCTCGGCGAAGGAAGTGCGATCACGATGCTGGGCTCGAGAAACGTGACGTGACGCCCGGCGCTGCCGCGGCGGCGTGGTCCTGGCGCCGGCATGATGGACTTGAAGAGGAGGACGAAGAGGAAGGAGATGATGGCGATGACCAGCATCAGGCTCGTGGCGCAGAATACGAAGAGAATGTGGAGCAAACGAGCAGGTAGGTCCCAAGACTCGGAGGCGGGGAGGCCGCGGACCGTATGTGTAAAGTACTTCATGATCTGATGATAGAGTAGAGTAGAGAAGGGAGGGGGGGGGTTATCGGTGGAAGATTTGTACGAGGATGAAGTCGGCGCAAGTTTTTAACCCTACTAGAGCTAGTCTGTGCCGATACCCTATGGCTGTGGAAACGTGCGTGCCGTGCGACAATCGCCCGGTGAGAATGAGGAATACGGGACGAGAACACGTCAAAATGTGTGATGCGTGGGTGTTTCATGATCGATTAGCACAAGCTGTGTCAACGGAGCGACTAGAAGCTCCTTTTGGTCCATCTCGTGCGTGAAAAAAGGGAGATGAATAACATGCGTGTACAGATTGATGGACTGCCACCTACATACATTACCCTATACCTACACGCGTAGTCTACACAAAACTCACGCTCTGAGGGCACCACTATAGCTAGCGTGTCTTGGCGCCCGCACTAGCGCATTAGCCGGCGGCGAAGGAGGAGGCGTGTCATCCTCGAACGATTGTAGGAACTTTTGCGGTAATACGAGGTCTGCCGGGGACGAGTGACGGGTGGCAGCCAATATAATTGAGAGACTCTTCTTCCTCGCCTGTTCGATACGTGCGGCTTCAAACAGAGGGAATGGCTTCTCCGTAAGCGGTGAGGAGGGTGACGCAAACGGGTCTTGAAGATTACGGAAATCCTCTGCTGAAAGTGTGATAGCAGGCTGCTGAAGTCGCACCGATCCGGCGTTGCTAGGACGGGGGGCATTCACTAGAGCGCGGGGGGAAATTCCGCTCCTTGGCGAAGTGAGTCCTGAAAGGAGAGGACTGGGATATGGATCGGGTAGGATAGAATGAACTGTGCGTTTGGGTGATAAGCGAGGTGAAGGCCAGGGGACGGAATAACGCACGATGAAGTGCAAACGTTACGCATGTGATCCAGAACGCGTCGAAAAGGGAGGTAGGCGCCTGAAAATCCCCTTTTCCAACAAGTGCACAAGTAACGGACAGAACGCCACAAGCATGTCCGACTGCGAGGACAAGCCACATACGTGCGATGATCGAGTACTCTTCCGCGCGGCGGATAGATGAGTAAAGGAGGATGGTGACACAAAACAGGGGTATAAAAAAGAGAAGCCAACAAAGCGCCGGAAAACGCGCGGCTGGGTAGTCGTCTTGAAGTGCCGCAAAAACAATGGAAAGAACAGTATCTAGTACATCCCGTATGAGATACATGAATAACGCGGATAAGGATAAGGAAGGAGACCACATACTTGTTACGAGTGAGAAGTACATCACGGCTGTGAGAGTCCTCACTTTTCCAAAATGTCTAGTGTACGGCGAGGGTATAGGCGCCACTAGAGCTTTCAGATTCAGAAGAAACATCGTGTACACCGAGACTAGAATGACTTTTGAGAATGGGTTCGGAGTCTTGAGGAGGACATGTGTGAGGACTTACGTCCAGACTGTAAAATTACTACTATGATTTTTCCGCCGACATCAGCCCGTGCGGCTCGCGAGCGGTCGCCCTTACGACCCGCTTCATATGCGACCAGACCTAAAATCCCAGATAATGCAGACAAAAACACGATAAAAAGCATGGTGCAGAGTGCGAGGAGCCGTCGGATGCTCTGCACGTTATAGATATCCCATCCAGACTTGTGGAGGTGGGAGACTTGAAAAGCTATCAGGATGAGGGAGACAGGAGAGGTAATAAATAAAAGCGAAGGAGCGGTAGTTTCAGTGAGCATGTTTCCCCTCGGTAGGATTGCTGTGCAAAAAGAGTGGAAGACGGCCAGAGTCTTGGGCAGTCGACATGGAAAGAAAACGGTGGGAGGTCACCTCAATGGTTATATATATCAGTGGCACGTAATATGCGAGGCCAAGGCATCGCAATAGCAATATATGGCGCATTGTATTGGAAGGTGGACATGTCAAGGCGCCAAGGTAGCATTTCAGCTAAATGGATGATGGTCGGACGTAATCTGGCCTAAGAAGCAAAACGCTGACGCCGGGAGTATTTGAGGTGCTCTTTTAGCTCTTTGGCTTTCTGTTGCGCATCAAAAACACCTGTCGCCTTGGATATCCAGAGGCCGACTAAAAGCGCCTGCTCTGCTGCGGGAGTAATTTGTCCGCGCTATCGCAGTTGGGACCCCTCAACGATGGTAAATTGAACCAACCAGCGGCGGGAGTCTGGGCCGTTCCGGGCTGCTCGGAATTTGCCGGGTGCCTTCATTTTCACTTGGTCATTCCCTTGGCTCGTCACCGTCTCTTCCCATTCACAACTCCTCCGCACACCCGTTGACACCATCATGAGCTGGCAAGGGTGCGTTCGTCCACTGTAATCCTAGGATCTGACTCTGGATTCCCTCTTAGATTCAAAAAGTCGATGAACAGAGCGGGGACTACCGTGCGTATGGAACCCCTTGTCTTCCCATGTGCCAACGACTTACCGTGCCATACCTTACTATTCCATCCCTACACTTCTGCAGCTCCTCCAAAAGACAGGGCAAATAGAGCGTACAGTAGACCAAGACTTTGCATCCGAGGAGGCAAAGTACAAAGTGTGCGTTTCCCCTCGTTCCGGGTCCTAGTCGCGCCGTCTCAGCAGCATGAATAGGTTCGAGAAGGAATGCGGTACCCTTCAGAAAGACGGGAAATCATACTTAGATTCAATGCGTGGTATGCTTAGCAGCCCTCCCCGCCTCCGGTCATTGTCTGAGCTGGCCCCTCCCTTCACCCGCGGCATACAGCCATGTCTTCGGCGCAGCTCCGCCTTGCGGAGACGATCGACACCTTTTATGGTGCCTCCGACAGAACTTCGGACAGTGCCTTGGCAGCACACGCGTATAGACGTTCCGTCGAAGACCTCGATGCCGGTGTTGGCCGTGAACTGGTCCGTGGCTCTCCTCCTAGCCCCCGCTTACACCCTTTTCATGTTCCCTTTCCTTTCTTTTCTTCGATAGGATGCCCCCTATCGCACCACTATCCTTGAACCGCTCTTCAAGATGAATGCGTACTTCCCCACAATAAACGAGCACATTTCAAAACGGAATAAGAAGGTGAGTGTCACATTCCCGTCCTCGTGATTTAGGATCCCTCTCGATCGCACACATATTCTCCGTCCGTCGCCGCTCTAGCTCCTCGACTACGATTCCGCACGCAGCAAAGTGCGCAAGATGACCGAAAAGCCGAGTGAGGATGCCACGAAGTTACCCAAGGTCTGTCCCACAGCATTCGCTCTACATCTGATAGGGTAATCATCACTCGCACGCGCACGTAAACGCTCGCACGCGTCATAAAAATAGGCACAACAAGAACTGGACGAGGCGAAAGAGGTCTTTGACCTACTCAACGACCAGCTCGTGCGCGAGATCCCAATCCTCCTCGAGCAGCGCGTGCCGTACTTTGATCCGAGCTTCGAGGCCATGATTCGGATGCAATGTAAATTTGCAGAAGAAGGATACGAGAAGCTCTCGGGCGTGCAGCGCTATTTTGACGATAGCGTACGAGACGATTACGCCGCTGGACAACTCGACGCGCAGGTCGAGGGCGTCCTACAGGAGATGCGTGAACTGTCGATCTATGGCTCAACCTAAGAGTTCCTCCTCCTTTCTTTCCTCGTGTCCCGCCCATTGCTCCGGTTTTCCCGGCTTTCACATACAGTAGCATCGCATCACATCGGGTCTTCCTCCTCCCCGGTTGGACTTTGTACATTAATTAAAATCAGGTTTTGATCGTGTTGTCGTCTCCTGATGTTGTTGTAGCTTTCACATAAAGTTGTATGAAACATGCAGGAGAGTAAAGGTGAGAGAAAGGTGCGATATAACCCATTCATGATTACAGTCGTAAGTAACCACGGGGTACGATATAAATTATATCGTGCGCTCTATCATAGGTCGAAAATGTGCGAAAAGAGGAAAGTCATCTAAGGCTATGGTCATCCTGTATCCGGTCGTTAAAGAGGCTGGGGAATACGACGCTCCAGCTCGCGTGAGTCATCGTCCTCGTCCTCGGCCTTAGTGGCATGTGCCTGTGCGGGAAGCGGCTCTGAGAAGTGTTCCCTCAGACGGTTCTCTGCCTGATGTTTAACCTGTGTAAAACATCACCATCAACGGTCAGCGGCAAGAACAAATAATTGACGACGCGTAATCCAAAAAACGTGTCTCACCTCGAGAGCGATCGAAGTCCCAACATGCATGAGCGGGCCGGCGAGGTTTAGCTGAATGATGACCCATCTGGCGACCAGGGGACGAACACGAGCGATCGGGAAAAAAATTTCGGTAAGGAGGGTCAATTTTGATCGATTGGTTTTGTCGTAACATGCAAAAGCCAAAGCCAAAGCCAAAAAAAAAACCCCAAAAAAAAAGGAGGAGAAAAAAGGTTCCGTCAACTCCGAAATGCCGGTGAGAGAAGGGGAAGAAAAGAAACTCACGCGCTAGCAGCAAGGACCAACGCCATGGTGAAGTAGACGGGGTTGAAGAGAACCATCATCGCTTCGTTCCATCCAAGAATGACGAACATGAAATAGACCCAATATGGGATCTGGGCTATGCCCATGACCGTGCTCCGTTTCGCCTCGACATAATGTGCATCAGCCTCGCGTCTAAACCGCGTGCCGAGCTCGAGCGCCTTCGTCTCAGAGAACACGACTAGCCCTGGTGCGTCGTCCTCGCCGGACTCGGGGGGCGTATACGCAAGCTTGGGGTTCTGTGGTGTGATCTTTGCATACAGCGAGATTAGTTCCAACGTGACATCCTTCGCCTTCTTGAATACGCCATCGATGTCATCGTCCGGTTTCCAAACGCGAGGTACACCATGCTCATCGTATCGGAAACGTTCCTCGAAGTACGTGCGCAGTTTTGTGAGAATTGCCGTGTCCGCCGTTTGCTCGTCAACCTTGGCACGTAGAGCTGCCCAAGCACGCTGCCGTAGTGTCGCAATCGCCTCGTCATTTTCTTCATCCGTACAGTCGAAACCTGTCCCATAAAGGTTAGCGGACGTTCACGCACTATCAAGCAGGTGCCCTACTTCTGGCTTTACTAAGGTACAAATCCTCGGAATCCGCAAGTGTACCCTTGTAAGTCCGAAGAACGTTGTCCCAGATCTCGGGCGTTGGCTTGCTTAACTGCATATCTACGGGTTCCGCGATTTGCTTCTTGAAATTGCGCTAAACAGCCTGTCAGCATGTTTCACCTGCTACTTGGACTACCGTCGCATACCTCGATCGCGTTGACCATCTTTTTCGTCTCATCCTTCCTCAGCTGGTCAGCGACTGACTGAATCTCGTCTCGCAACAACCGGAGCTCCTCTTCCCACTGCCACGAGGCATCCCCTTCAGTAACAACAGCCTCTTGCGCTCCGTCACCAAAGCGCGCTTCGGCATTGGCACGTGCTTTCCCGACAACGTCTGCAAAGTTATAACCTTCGATTTTGAGACCAGCGACAGTCGCCGCTTTGAATGACACAAGCGCAGCTTTATGTAAATTCTTGAGTTGCCCGACGAACAGAGGTGACAAAGCGGAGTCAAGAGTCCCGATAAGGTCTGCGCGCTTTCGCTTGTATACCCCTTGATGGTACCGCGACGCATCGCGATCGTATTGTGCTACCAAACGTTATCGAATTCAGGCACGCACAAGATGAAACCAGTCACGAACAGAGGGCTTGTGAGCGCCAGTTACGCATCATCTCGCCGAGACCGTCGATGACTTTGCCTGCCTCAATTGGTCGCTTTTGCGACTTGGACTGGTCGTTGAACTCTACCAGTGCTTTCGCCGAAATCTCGTCGCATCGGAACTGCGCAAGCAGCTCCTGCTGCGTTGGCAGGTCAAGGTCCTTGTTGGTTTGAACTTGTTCCTTAATGAAGAATCTTAGATTGGACCGT
This sequence comes from Russula lepida, assembly GCA_003316425.1. Taxonomy (NCBI): domain Eukaryota; kingdom Fungi; phylum Basidiomycota; class Agaricomycetes; order Russulales; family Russulaceae; genus Russula; species Russula lepida. Next base: position 22,960 of record QFEZ01001624.1, read on the forward strand.
AGGAATGTTCGACGGCCTTACCCAAATTCCTTCCATGTAAAACGCGACACCATCTGCGGGAATGCGTTTGTGATATGCAGGCTTGAAAACAAAGTCGTCTCTTGACTTGTCTGTGAACCGACCACGCAACGTCCGGACGTCTGACTCGAATTTATCAGATGCAAGAACTTTGTGTGGGAGTGCCGTGAAGGAAAGATCGAAGTAATCGGTCAGCTTCCGATCTTGGAGTTCAGGTGGTTTCGAGAGTGCATCCCAAATTCGCTGCAGGTCAGCGGTCAACGTTGCTTGGAGGTTCGCCAAAGGAGTTGCTCCGATGTGGTCGCGGATGACGAATAGAAGAAGTGTGCGTTGATTTGCACTAAAGAACACACATCGGCAAATTGAAAATGGTAGAAGAAAAATACTCGGCTTACCTCTCTTGTGACTTCTTCCCAAACAACCCTAGATTCACCTCGAACACGGTCTTCAGAAGACCCATATTGGCACCTTGATATAAACCAACTTGGTGCTCCCAGAGATTGACAATGAGAACTTCCGACGATGCAAGGGAGAACAACGCTGACTTGCGTTCAAAATCCTGAGAAGAGAATTCAGGTGACTTTGAATTTACCGACGTCAAGGACGTACTTGATCCTCACCACGCTCACGCCCGTCCGTACCCTCAACGTCCATTACAAGGACGTTCATGTCATGGCCTCGACACATCCAGATACCTGGATGGGGAGAGTAATGAGCATATAGCTGCCGCGATGTGAGAAAGACCTCCTACTTACCTTTCGTTGTCTGTTGCCGCTTCGACTCGTCCATGACATCGAAATTGGTACCGAATAGGCGATTAAGAAGGGTACCTGTGTGGTGAGTCGATGACTAAGTATTGAAAACATTCAACGAGAGCATACTTTTTCCCGTTGACTGCGAACCAAACACGGCGACAAGGTTGTAGTCGAAGCCAGCGTCACGCAGACCCCAAGCAGAAATTTGGTCGTTCAAGTTGGGCCTGAGGGGAAAATCTCAATACCTGGTGACCCAGTACCTGTATGGAAACATACGTGAACTGCTTCTCATCGTTAATTATCTGCAACCGGTCAGCTGAGTGGTTTGAAGAATGTCCATTGACCGCAAGCTTCGGTGGCGAGAGTGTAGGTGTAGGAAAACTATTGAAACTATTGATAGTTGATACGTATTCCACCATGTTGCAGCAAGTATGCGGGCCTCAGTGAGGGCGGATGATGGAAGGAGGGCGAAAGAGTGGCGAAAGCCGCGTGGAGGTTGGCAAGTGAAAGTCAAGTGTGAATAAGCGCTCAGGTCCCTTCTAACAGCGAAGCGTGTATGCGCTCTCACATTTCCGCCTTTCCTACATCTCTCAAAACTCCCACGCAGGAGCAACATAGACGTAGAAATATTCAAGAGCTCCACGCAAGAGCACTTGGGGCCTTCATAATGCTCGGAGCAAGTTCATAAAGGCGTGTACCGCTTCGGCGTCATAACACTTCACGCGTGGTTGCTACTTATTGGTTCTCTTGACTCACCTCGCTCGCCCTCACACAGGTTAACGGAAGAACCTTCGACTCGAATGCCTGTCGCTTTGATATGGATTATACAACTCTTCTCAAAGAAACAACACCATAGACTACATCGGATAGAGAAGATCAACTTGTATGGCACCTGGGCATCCAATACTGCGACGAGAGCATTTGTTGGCCTCGTGTTTACATCGCTGGGCCTGACAATGGTTGAAGAGGGTATTACGCTCACCTTGACCCGATGGTGAATCGAATGCAGCCACAGGGGGAAGGAACCACCGCTTAATACCTCAAGGCAACTGACAACAGGGTCAATAGGCTAAACGAAAGCGGTGTACTCGATAGTGTGACTATGGTGAATGAGAAAGGTAGTGCCGTCAAGTCGAGGAAGATGGAAGTAAGCGCTTAATGAGATGAGATAAGACTTACGAGGCGAGCGAGGTTACTGTATCTCATGCCAATGTTCTCGTTGTTCCTCGCCTTCCTCCCATATAGATTGACTGGGTCCTTGGGGTCGCTGAGAGAGCCGATGGCGATGCACAATTCAGCCTGTTCACCTACACCCTCAGTGGCATGGGGCAATACGAGCTTATGAGTCTGGCAGTTTAGCGGCAGTGATGACAAGCATGACCGGATGGTTAGAATCGGCGTGAGGGGATCGACAGAGGTTATAATAAGTGGAGCGCGCAGCTAGATCCAGCTAGTTGATTGTGATGAACCCACACCGCTACTTACTGTAACATACGGTCACACTTTGGTCTTAAGTTTTCCCTTCCTTCCCATTCTCCCTCTTCCCAGCCACCAGAATGTCTCTCGGGAAAAAATTGCTTCGTATTGCATCTCGCAACTCACACGCGCTGGTCCCTCGACCCCTGCACGTCGAATTCCATCCGATGATCCGTTCCACATCTTACTCCTTGTTGTTGCAGAGGACGCTCAATCACGACTGCCCCGCTCCTCGACTTTGCGCAACGTCATGTTACAAAAGGCTTGAACCATCTCACGGAGGACGTGATTGCAGAAGGCCAGGGCTCATGGGTTACGATGCACAGTGGGCGGAGGTTGCTCGATTTTACGTGTGGTATTGGCGTTACAAACTTGGGTGCGTCTCGTGACTATTTCTCCAGTTATTCGAGGCTGATAGTGGAGGAAACCAGGTCATTGCCATCCAAAAGTGAGCAAAGCAGCGGCGGATCAATGCCTTAATCTCGTGCATGGACAGGTAGGTTCGCTCCCCGCATATGATCGCCACCCTATCCTGAGCAGTGATTAGTGCAGCATCGCCTACCATGAGCCATATCTGCGCCTCATAGAACGTCTGCTTCCTATCATGCCCCACCCTTCGCTTGACTCGTTCTTCTTCGTGAATTCGGGCTCGGAGGCGGTCGAGGCTGCGCTCAAGATGGTGCGTGGCATCACACGCAAGCAGAACATCATTACGATGCAGGGCGCCTACCACGGGCGGACCTTTGGCGCGATGGCGATTACGAAGAGCAAAACGATCTACGCTGACGGGTTCTCACCTCTCATGGTATGTCCTCTTCGTCCCATTCATCCTCAAACGTGCTTATTGTCTGATGTGGGGGTTGGGCGAATAGCCCGGTGTGCTGACCGCGCCATTCCCTTATTGGCACCATTTCAATGCCACGCCGGGCGCAGACGAGTCTGAACTCGTCCGCGCTTCGCTGTACCAGGTGGAACTGTTGCTCTCTCAACAGACGGCCCCGAGGGACACCGCGGCGATCATTATCGAGCCCGTGCTCGGAGAAGGCGGATACGTTCCCGCGCCACCGGCTTTCTTGCAAGGATTGCGCGCCATATGCGATAAACATGATTTACTTCTTATCATCGACGAGGTACAGAGTGGGTTCGGAAGGACGGGGCGCATGTTTAGTATTGAGTATAGTGGAGTGAAACCTGATATCATGGTGATAGCCAAGGTATGAGCCCTTTGTTCGTGTTGCCATCACGCGGAATGATGATTGCCTGTAACAGGGTCTCGCAAACGGGTTCCCGCTCAGCGGCGTCGTCTCTAGAAAGGAGCTGACGGACAAGCTGAAACCCGGAACGATGGTAGGCGCACAGCCTCGTCACTGATCTCGATTCTAAGAGTCTAATATAGGGCGGGACATATGCCGGAAACGCAGTATCATGTGCTGCAGCCATTGCTGTTGCGGATGCATTCAAAGAGGAGAAGGTTCTTGACAACGTCAGTGCGAGGTACCGCTTGTATTTTCCTATCTGAGCGCCGGCCTGAAGTAATGACTTCTATATTTAGATCTGCGGAGCTGTTCGAAGCATTGAACGCGCTAAGAGTTGATTCGACTGTCGGACAGCACATCCTGGACGTGCGGGGACAGGGCCTGATGGTGGCGGTCGAGTTTGCCTCTCCCTCACATTCGACGTTTGATCCCGCGGTGAAGAAGGATGCAACGGCAAATTTAGCCATGAAGATATCGAAGCGGTGCCTTGAGAAGGGCATGCTTCTGCTTACGACGTCGGTGTATGAGACGGTGCGGTTTATTCCGCCGCTGAACATTTCATCTGAAGATCTGGCGAGGGGGATCAGCATTTTCAAAGAGGCAGTGAAGGAGGTTGTCCAGGAGCGATGAAGAGTACTAGTTGTTTTAGAGTAAACTGGAGTGGGGAGGAATTTCCAATTAAGGGATTGTGCACGAGACCTGATTAGGTCTACCACACGCTCAGGGCGTGTTGTGGTCAGACATGTCCTTCACTGGCGTCTGCCAGTCTTAACGACCTCCCTTCCTTTGTTCATCTCACACCATGACCCCCCTCTTTCACCCCATATTAATTGCTCTTCTGGCCGTCCTGCTCCCTGTCTCTGCGTATATCCCAGCAGTCCCATCAAACGACACCACCCTTGCAATTCAAAGCGGACTCAACGTATCCGATGTCTCTCTGGTCATTCTCCAGTGGTACAGTGGAGCTAGGTGAGTCTTTGGACTACCTATATCGTACTCGACATAGTTGCGCTTTGCAACTTATGTGGGATGTTTTGTCCTGCCAAACCGCGTCTTGGCAGTGAGTGTTTGCTTGTGGCCCCACAAGTGGAGTTCGCTAGGGTATCAGCTTACTCACCCTCAGACGAGGGTCAATGGCCGCCGTCTGTTATCTGCATGCCGTTAGAGACTCGCTTGTTCTCACAGGCCGCATTGTTTCCCTTTGTTTCCCATGATCTCCCGATTTTTCCGAAACCCCGGGTGGCGCCACCATCACCTTACACTTGATACTGATCCACTTCTCTCTTTCCCCAGTTTGCCTGGAGAGGATTCACAATTTGTTTCATACCAACTTGTCGGCCAGCATACCAACGGAATTAGTAAGGTTTGTGGCTGCTTGCCCTACAGTATATAGTCGCTTCTGCGTGCGTACCGCGACTTACAATAATCATGGGGTAGGGAGCCCTTGTGCGCTTCTCGGAAGAAGATGCAACAAACTCCAGTAGCGATATCAGTGAGTTATTATTATCTGATCATGATCACCCGTTGTCGAGTCTTACTCAACCCCACCTAGCGACCACACCTTGGATAGCGCTCGTCGCGTGTGACGCTAACGCCACACATGCGTCTCAGGGCGTTGACGTTTTCACGCTCGCCAACGAGAGAGGAGCAGTCGGGGCAGTGCGCATTATTTCCCTATCCAAACCATGGGCAGGTCATTTATCAGTGGTCCCGAACTAGCTCCTCTATTCGCAATGGTCAAGCGCGTGTATTATTAATCCCTGGTACAAAGACCCCGAGACTTTCACACCGCTAATGGATATCTTTTCTACACAATCTCTGCCATCCGCACGAGTCATTCTCAGTCAATTTGAAGCCATCAACATTAGTGTATATGGCGAATTTAATGCCACGACCCTCAACGCCTCTCAGCCCGCAATCAACCAAACTCTTACCGTAGGTTATCCGACTGCACCAGGCTATATGTGGGCGACGCTCGCTGCGTCCAACGCCACGGGTACCCTCGATGTCAACGGTTCTGGGAGTACAAATCAGAGCAGTCCAACACAGACTGGCGGTTCTGGCACCTCAAGGACCACCCTTGCGATGTAAATCCTTGCCCCACTATATCAAATAGCCAGCTACTCACATACATACCAATTTTTCTAGGGTCATTCTTTACGCCATCACTGGTTGCATCGCGGGACTATTTGCGGTGGTCATTGTCACTGGTGTAGGCTGCGCAGCTTTTCACGAATCGATTGGGTTGGGCGCTAACAAAAAAAACGGCTTAGGTAATCCGTGCTATACGGCATCCCGAGCGTTACCGTGTTGCCACTGGAGCAGGGGATGCTGGCGGGGGAGGAGGTCGTGGCGGCGTTCTTACACGCGCGATTCTCGATACTTTCCCGCTCATCAAGTTTGGCTCTCAGCGTGCCGAAACGGAAGGGAAGGACCTTGAGGCACAAGAGGATGGACAGCACCCGGGACACGAGATGCATGATACCCAACGTGAAACCGCGTCGACTGTGTCGACAGAAGAAGCGCAGGTGCAGGCCAGCACTTCCATGGGAAGTAGTCCAAATGTGGGAGTCGAAGAGGTGCCACAAAATGAGCATGACGAACTAGAAAATGTACCACCGACGCGTCGGCGGGCAGGTCCTTCCATCGCCACTGCTTCTTCTTCTGCGCAAGAGGATCCACTACCGGAGGCTATTGGTCACGAGACGTGCCCTATTTGTATCGTCGACTTTGAGGATGGCGATGATGTGCGTGTTTTGCCATGCGAAGGCAAACATGTCTTCCACCAGACTTGCGTCGACCCTTGGCTCTTGGAGCTGTCCAGCTCCTGTCCAATCTGTCGACACGGTACGTTAGCTCTCAGCTCGTTTTTGTCTCCTGTGTGTGGATACTGATACACTGATGATGATGTAGATTTCCAAGCACTGGAGAGTTTGATGACTGGTGGAGAGCCCACGGAGCGGCGCGCCTCGCAACCACCTCGTTTCTCGCGGTACCTACGCTTTGCAAGGCGCCGTCACCGACATAGGATGGGAGAAGATAATCCGACGGACGTACCACTTCCTCTGGCTTCTGAGAGCAGCCAAGGATATTGAATAGATCTTTATCCTCACTACAACGCAAATTCCTCATTTACAAGTTCAGAACGCTGTTCAGTCTTCGATATGTGTATGTGTGTGATGCTGTTCGTGTGTGACTGACACGTTTTTTTTTTTCTATTTTCCCTCAATATTCTCAATATTCTCTCGATTGATGTGATGTTGTTATTTTCTGTTCTTATACACAATTACAATCTACGCGTACTTAGTGTCTGTATACTAGCATAAATGTACATTTTCTAGAGTGCAGTTGTTTTAGTGTACTCTACATGCGAACTGATTTGGAGACTGGGTAGAATTCCCTTTTTCTTTTCCGGTTTTGGTTTTGAAATCCCCTTTGGTATTTCTGTACAGTATACCCCGGTCTGCAATGGCAGGTGACTCCAGACTCGGACGTTTGCGGCTACGACGTGTGTTATTGTCTTAAGCTTGTCTGTTACGCACACGGTACTACTAGTCACTACCATCTTGAACTATGCATGGATTATGCAACGGTCTCCTTTATAATCTAACTAGCAGTTGCCCATGCATCGCACGGGCGACACAGACGGTAGACAAAGTTACTTACAATGACCCGGACAATACGCGTTGAAGAGAACACTCTAGAGAGAGCAAGAAATGTATTACACAGGCATAATTATTTCAAAAAAGAACAAAGGACAGCCAATCAGATCGCCCATTTATCCGACTCATGTTACAGTATCGGAATCTAGGATGGGAGGTCGGATCTGCCGAGATCCAAGTTGCGACTGGTTGTATCAGTATTTGCGCAGGTATATGAAGGCCACCTGTCTGAAGCATACTATCTAAGTTGAAGTATAGGTTTTCTGTTTTAATTTGGTGTCATTCAATCATTCTGATCATGATGGTGCTGTTAGCAAAGCAATAATTTGCATAATTGCATCAGACTAAGGGGGGTTAAAGAAATGGAAATAATATAATCTTGATAATCTAACGAGGATAAATTTTCTATCATTTTGTGATAGCGTACTCGAATTTCAATTATCGATTAAGGTGGGATCTCTAATACTATGCAGAAATGTCGTATATACTAAAGTAGCAAGAAAAACATCAGTCAATGCCTCCCAGCAGCGTTAGACGCTTTGTGCCTCCGGAATAGGAGATGGAGATACCGTTGTCAGGGGGTGTGCGGATACTTCCGGCCTTGGTGGTGGGTCACCACCAATTTGAAGTACTAGTTCACCTGTTCCAAGGACGGTGGACGAACCATCATCGCTTTTTAAGCCTGTCGGATGCTGCCCGAAAGCCTCAACCTGGTCCAGGGCAGTCGGTGTGGGGTCTGACCGCTTGGGCTTCGAGAATACCAGTTTGCTCACTGGGCGACTCTCACATGTACTAAAACGACGACATAGGCCGTCTTGAGTGACAAAGGTCGAAAGGAAGTGAAGAGTGTCGTACATCTCAGTCGGCCCGGAAGTGAAGTCTACTAGAGAACAGTGCATTCGTGTGGCAGCGATTATCATCACGATCAGACTGAGGTTTTCAAGCACCTGTGATACAGAAAGGAGTGAGAAACGTAGAATCTCCCGTCACGGATTACAATGAAAATGCACGTTGTGTAACGGGCCTGATATTTGAAACAGAATAGAGCTCAATCGTCAGCTATCGCAGACAGATGGGTGAGACAGAAATACCCTTCAAATTCAACATAATGAACACCTACGACGTAAATGGGATATAAAGAAAAGTTGAAAGAATGAGAGGCTACCTGGACTTACCAAAAACGGAATCTCAAAAGCGACGCCAAGTACGAGCCAAATGACCCCCTTATGAAAAGAAGAAAATCAACAAATTGAAAGAGCCACACCAGCGAGGATCACCACATCACCTGTTTCCAGAGAAGGCGGGTCAAACCATACTTGCCATTACCTCGACGCAGGACGAGCAAGCCAGCGAGTATGAGTAGAAGCAAGGCTATGTCGGCAACTATCGTAGTCATGATTGCAAATACGCTGGGATCGGGGCTGACACGGCCGCAGGCTTGTTGGGCAGAGATCCAAGCAAAGCGAGCCTACAAAAGGGATAAGCCCAGCAGGTCAAAAAATCGAAATGGGTTATTCACTCGTGCAATATCTATTACCAAACCTCATTTCAGGAGATTCCAGGTCTCCAGAGGGGAAAGATACTCACTGTTGAGGTGGAATCCAATGCTAGCCCCCAATCCAGTCATCGCCAGCGCCACGACAACCTTCTTTCGATTCCAAATCGCAATGCTAGCGGCATTAATGAGCATCTGATTCCCGAAAATTATCGTTAAGTAGAACTGTAGATGAAGACGTACGTGCGAAGAACAATCAAAAGAGAAGCGGTAGCCGACGACAGGCATAAAGGGATCTATGAAAAAGACGAAGATAAGGTGTCTAGTGATAAACATTCTCTGCTCCGAGATGGGAGTGCATAGGAAAGTGTCCCCACAATCGTAAAAAGGGTCCAGAGCTTAGAATTGTGGCTGGTCGGCGCCTGAGCATATAACAGACATAGAACAAAGTACTCATTTGACAATTTATTGGGGTCGCAACTTCAAAAATGACAAAAGAAAGAAAGACGCTCAGAAGAGCGGTGAAACGGGAGAAGGAGTAAATCTACCGAAGGGGCAATCAGCACAAAGTACAGCGCGGCCGATAAGACCAAAGTAAAGTGTCGATCGTTACGAACCCATATCGTCCACCGGTAGGGAAGACGGCCCTGAATAACCTTCCATTCGTAGTCAAGAGTAGTGAAATATTCCCAGCTAGACACGGACGGAGGATTAAGTTCCATAAGATAGTACTTGAAGAACCCTATGTATGCTCACATGTAGAGACCTTCCACGGCGTGCCAGAACGCCACAATGACCGCTATTAATAGATCCAGATAATTGAGCCTTCCAAGAACTCCGGAACACAAGACAGCATGATCGCACGCACGAAGATGAGCACGAAGATGAGGCGGCGTGGAGTTCGCAGCGGCCCGGGACGCCATGATATCGACCTGGGGATCATGAAAGCTGTTCATCCCGGAGCTCAACTCGAATCAATAGGGTAGAGGTGTGGGGAAGGAGTATCTGGAGTACGTCCACGCCTTGCTGCGTCGAGAATGATATAAATACTGAATGTCATGGAACGATCCGAATTACTACTAACCATGGCGTGATGGCAAACTGCCGCACTCCATCTCACATACTTACAGTCATGTTCCACCATAGAAAAGGATATTTTTAGAATAAGGCTCGCATGAAAACCTGACTCGGACGCCGGCGACTTGGCGGAGGACACAAATCACGGGTGCAGGTCCTGACCATGATTGATGTCTTGATGAGATGTACGTGCGTTGTACAATGCCTTGACAGGTCACAGCTTATTGTCGTACTGATGAGCGTACTGAGGAGTTTCAAGGTTTGACGCGAGTGACGCGATCATGCTGCTAGCTTCCGCCGTGAGAAACTTTCGGAGGTAGCGGAATGTCCGCGGATATATCGTAGCGGACTGGTCGCGGATGCAGAAAGTCCCTGAGATTGCCGATCAGCATATGGGTTTATATCAAATGGTCGACAATGCATTACAGTAAGCTACCTTGTGTGCTCTGTTCGTTCAACCGCTTCGGCTTACGATTAGCCCCATACACTGGGCCAGTTGCCCACTTTCTCATGTACCTGAGATACAGGGGCGACTGCGTCTTGATGCTTGATGACAGCCTGAGCCTAGCGTTTCATATTCAACAATAAAGAACACAACTTCTAAGTTATGTCTGTAAAGGGCGCAACAATGGAAGTCGAAGATTGAAATGTGGCTTGATCGTGAATGTTCCTTTACCATGCCTATATTTTTCTTCACCTTATTACCATTTCGGTACGGATTTTCTCATGTTCTGTGAAACATTTTTATTTTCCGTTTGTGTTATATTGAAGGCGGATGGCGTGATAGCGAGCGCAGTGACAACGGGTTCTACCATGGATGAACTTGGAACGAATAGACTTTCTTAGTTGATTGGCCTGCTCAGGCTGAGACAACTTGAATCTCATTGTTGCATGCTTCATACTAAGCATAGATCAGGTGGCTGGAATTGCCTGAACTGCGCAAGTGAACGTGGCATGATTGATCATGCACCATGTCATTTGAGGCTTTCAACACAGCACAATTTGTGCTGTGGCTGCGGCGCAGGACAGATAAGTGACAGCCTGAGACTTTGATGGAGTAACCGCCTACAGCCCCAAGTGGAGAATATGGCCCACTCGACGTCGATCTAGTCCAAATGAAGGTGGCAGGGGTGTGGGCCTGAGGTGATTTGGCTATGCAGCTACGCGTAACGTAAACGCCCGCACCAGGACCTTCGGCTGGTATCCAGGGATTGTCCGAACCCATATTACTTGCCGTACATATTTTGCTAGTCTCTAACGTTGTGGCTAGAAAAATAGGGAATGAGAAAGGAAGTGACGAAATGGAGGGATGGAATGAAAGGCAGAACCAACGAGACCTCAATTTGCCGTGTCGGGAATCACACGTGACCAGCCAACTATCGTTTTCGTCTGGCCGCTTGTCGTCTTGTATTCAACCACATCTTCTATACTCAATATTTCAAGTTACTTTCCTGCCATGTCTTATCTCGCACCATCTACTTCTTCCCTACATTACACCGAAGGAATCGACCAAGGTGGAATAAGTGGCGAGTCCAAACGTCAGAGGTACGCTTCGTTCTCCTGTTATCCTTTATCAGCTTGTGAGTAACATGGACCACGGGCAATATAATAGTCCACATACTGTGTCTATCCACATCGTCGATGATGAATCACTTCTCAACACCTTTAATATCTATCGATGGGCCATCCTCTGTGGAGACGGGGATGAGAGTGTTCGTCGCGCAACAGGAGGAATATGGGGCCGTGAGAGATGGTGGTACAAACTCGCGCACGTCTGCCAGAGGTGGCGAAACCTCATACTCGGGTCTGCATCCTACCTGGGTCTTTGCCTTGTCTGTACATATGGCACGCCCGTCGCAGACATGCTGAAGCATTCACCACCTCTCCCACTCACCATTGACTACTCTGATAGAGATGGCGACATCGTTGCAGAAAATGAAGAGGGCATGATCCTTGCACTCGAGCAGTGTAACCGCATCCGCCGTGCCTACCTTTCGATGCCCTTCCCGAATCTGCAAAAGCTCTTGATGATCATCGTCGAGGAGTATCCAATCCTGGAATACCTCGCTATGACAGTAGTTTCGGACTATAGCACGGCTTTGATGCTTCCAGAAGCGTTTCAAGCACCACACTTACAACATCTCGTACTGTCTGGCTTCGCTCTTCCGATGGGATCTCGGTTACTTACGACCGCTGTGGGCCTGGTCACACTATGT
>QFEZ01001627.1:0-24394 GCA_003316425.1 Russula lepida
TCTCGAATCACTCTGTCTTGAACTCTCACTCCCCCCATATGATTTTTACCAGGAAAGCTGACATTCACCTCTCTGGGCACGTGCCGTCCTCCCCTTACTCGCCTCTTGAGTTCCGAGGTGCGGGCAAATATTTGGAGGACCTTGTGACCTTCATCGATGTTCCTCAACTCGACAAATTCAGAATAAATCTTTCAGATATAATCGACCCCGACACACCAGAACTGTTCCAGTTTATCAGTCGCACACCAAGGTTGACCGCACTCAATGAAACACGTAAGACCCTTCGTGATGACACTAGCGTTCAGGTCGCATTTTCATCGCAGACTCGGTCCAGCGCCTTCATTATAGAACTTCGAGTCTTGCGTGATTGGTCGAATTTGGCGCTTTCATCCCTGACGCACTTTTGTGCCCCATCTTTACCTCCTTTCCACCGTGGAAAATTTCTACATTTACGAGGATGACGAATGGCAAGTCGCGAATGACGTCGGAGCTAGCGATTGGGTGGAAGTCTTGCGTCCATTCGCTGCTGTGAAGAATCTCTACCTATCAGGGGAATCCGTGCGGACCATCGCGGACACCCTAGGTTTTCTTTCGGGCGAAATAGAAGCAGCAGAAGTGCTACCAGTTTTACAGAAGATTTTCTTGGACAAAACGAAGGCATCCCCAGATGTCATGGAAGATATTACACGGTTCGTTGATGCACGGATGGCGGCACCACGACCTTCCCACGAAGCGGTTCTGGAAGGGTTTATGCAGTTCAAAGCTACTATAGCGGTTTCCCTCTGGGACGTAGACTGGGATGATAACCCATTCTATGAGGGTTAAGATGACGACGGCGACAGCGACGAAGATGATGGGGATTAGGACGAGGACAATGTTGTGCTCACCCATTAGTACATGAAAGTAGGCCTTTGAATGTACGCGCGCGTCCCATAATCTCACCGGGAATGGTGGTCATCTTTGACTCAGACTTGCATGAGTTAGTGGCCCGCACGTTATCGGTAGAACACAATCCTGTTCCTTGCCATCCATGAAAGCCTCACCTGTCGTCCGTCAAGAGGTGCCTCAGATGATTAATATTAGCAGGGCAAGTTCCGAAAAAACAAGTGTCGGCATCTCCCGACCAGCGAGCCGCCCACTAGTAATGAATCATGTGCTTTCTAGTTTCCCACCAAATCCGTCAGATCAGATGCAGTGCCTGAAGTTAAACTAAGGCGTACTGATGAGGCCTATCAACTGTCCCACTTCTGATCTTCACAGGGACTAAAACCGGGAAAGTGCCCACCGCTGACATTGGATGTCCATGAGAGGGTGCAAATCAAGTAGAATGATCGTGATAATCCTTTCTAAGGAACCGCGCATGCCAGTGAATAGGGAGCTGTCCGTCTCCGTCAAAAACATCGATATCATTGCTGCATCATATGATATGTGATGGTACTGTTGTGGTACGATGATGCCCTTTCTGGCAATATTTCCGTGAAGGATCTGAGTCGCTTTGCACCATGTAGCATGGAGACTCATACTGTAATTCAAAAGTATCTCCACTTGGCCGTGAATCCGGATCAAACCTGGCATATTTCCCTAGTCGAGTTCGCAGCAATCTCGAGCACTCCGGCTGATTAGTGTTATACTTTGGAACTGCAGCGAAAATGGAGGGACGAACACTGTTCATGCATTGTGCCATGCTTCCCATGCTTTGAGGTCTGGAGAAGAGGAACCAAGGGCCGGCTGTTGATAGACGACCAATGGGTCGTACAGACGCAGGTATGTTATTTCAAATTACTACAAAGTAGCTCGACATCTGATTCATTTTCCAAATTTCAGCACGAATGTTCTGAGTCATGGATTTTCAAAGTTCGCTGTCAGGGTCCGCACTCCGTTGGGAAGAGGGGCTCGAAAGAATGTCGATGAAGTGAAAAAGTTGCCTATCGTGTCATTTTGCTTGTGCACCTACAATTATGTTAGTAAACTAAATTGAAATGCAAGCGTGGAAGGCCCGGTGCCTGCAGTATAGTACCAATAAGCCTCGCGAATCGCGATAACTCGGAGGAGGTCGATACATCTACATGTTAGTGCAACTGAAACGTGAGCGGGTCAGCTCAAGTTGCGCACGTTGTTCCTTCGCCAATTTCAGTACCAAAAGCTGTGATGAACGGAATAGAAGGGTGTCTATCGTAATGGAAACTCCCCAGTTTGTTGTGGATAGTATTCGCACTGCCTCCGTCAGGACCGTCCGATCACCTTCGACTCTATGAGGCGCTCAGCGTCCATGGGCCGTGTGATGACCGCCAACCTGATTCGACATGCACGTGTCTGATGTACCCAATGGAGCGGGCCATTCGAATCCGTTACAATATGCCGGTGACAGTGTACACTGTACAGTGGGTGATCGGTTATAATAAAACCCGCGCCCCGCTACCAAATGCCAAAATGGCTTTGCGGGGAACCCGGGCCGTGTTCTGGGCGTTTGCCACGTCGGTATGCCACTTGTGAATTGTGAGTTGTCCACCTCCTCCAACACCCCAGCGCCCAGTGCTGACAAAATACGACTCAGACAGGTCGGTCATCAGTTGAACATGAATAAATATCCCCTCGTATCCATGTATTTGACGTATTGGATACCTGACGCTAGGATGACTTTCAACCTCGTCATGATGGTAGTGGTAGTATCCACCTTCAGTTACACCCAAAACTTTCGAGTCCTCGTCACACCCGCGTTTGATGACGCAGGCAAAGATGCTGCCGCTGATGACGTTGACCATGACATGGCAGCGGCTCGGAAGTATGACGTCCTTTCATTACATCCCAAAAATTGATGACTTGGACCATAATATCCACTTGCGCGTTCAGCTGAATGACGACTGACACGGTCACACAGCCTGACATGTAGAGTGATTTCGTAAATCCTGATTTTCCTCCTCCCCTAGATTACACGCACTTGCGTTACTGCGGGTCCGGATGATGATAAAGATCAGGAAATCGGAATCGTTCCGAAGCTCTTCCCACGACTCGTACTGCCCCTCCCGCTCCCCCGAGTTGATCATCATCGATGCCAGTTTCACTGTCACCCTGTGCCTCTTGGATTTGTAACGTACATAATGCCGAAGATCGAGGGTCACCTTGCTCTCTGTGTCCCCCGAGGCAGACGGAAAGCATCTTGGATCTCGTTAGACGGAGACGTCGGCATGATTGCGCATTTGGAAGAGGGCCTCCAACCCGATAAAGAAGTGGTATAGGGGCGGGGTTCAGCACTAGGACAATACTGCTGAAAGAGGACAATAATCATGACGGGGCGCTGAGAGTCCCCGTGGGCTTCCCAGCGCTCCTGGGTCAGAGAAATTAATTAAACTCTGATCAACGGGAGGGGTCGGGTCACTCCGTCACTGTGCCTTTGCCAGTGCCTATTGAGTCCACCTACGCCAGCTCAAGAACTAATCGAAGCTTAGTCGACCTAATCCACAAAAGTTCAATTGGAAGATGGGAGATCAGATTCAGTAGAGATTGAAGTGATGGTCGAATCGTAGAGTCAGGTTAGTTGGCGGTTTGTGGGTGTATGAAAAAAGAGGTGGGGGGTGCCGTAATCGATGGTGGCGGGGATCACAGAGAAATCGTGAACTGGCAAAATTCAGTTTAGCGCTGTTGGGTTTCCCACAGTACCCCTTCATCCTACTTGCCCATCGTCGGAGAAAAGCAAGGCTTTGCGGCTTAATCAGGGAACTGTATGCCAGTGGAGACCTGCGCTTTTCGGGGTTACGTGTAACTTACTTTCTATCGGTTCGTCTTAGCGCTGACAGCTGAGGTACCTACCTCAAATCTTTGAGAAGTGTACATAAAGCAAGGGGGCGCGTGACATACTTGTTGAAGGAAACTGGAGCCCGAATGATCGTCAAAATGGGTCCGAAGTCCGCGCCGAAGACGTGCGTGACTGCAACGTGCACTGGCACATGATATGGGGAAACCTCTGAGCAATTTTTGCTCAGATTAGAAAAGAATACTGTGACGCGACCAGGTTTTCATCGTCATCCCCATCATCATCATATCATAGGAGTAGTGACGTTTACACTCGAATATGACATGCCCTAGGACTAACTTCGAGAGAGATCTCCATAGGGAAATTTGAACCAACCTTTGTGCTATATACTATATACCCACGACCCTGGTTGGCTGTCATAATCTTCCGGTTGGATTGTTGACCTGGCGAAACGTGCGCAGGGTTCAGGCCAAACTCTGAGCGTACAAACCTACAAACGGCCGAACGTCCCCGACACTCTCGACGGCGCAACGGACTTCTTTCGTGACTGGTGAGTTGCTTCCGCTTACGGTTAGAGTGGCGCCAAAGTGAGTTCTTAAAGTTGCCTTTTCTCTGTCCATGAAGATATTTGATAATGCTCGTGCGTGCACTGACTGGTTGTGGCTCTTGCGCGCAGTAATGTCCGTCGCCGTGCCCGGTGGCGCCAGCCGCCTTGTCACGAGGACGAATGGCAGACACGTTCATTATGAAATAATCCCTCATAGGGTTCTCTGGCGCTTCTATAACCGTTCGCAGGCCTTCTTCGTCACAGATCGCTTACTGTACGGGTTTTCATTGGCGAAATCCCGGTACCTATGATGGGGTGAAAATGAAATGATTGGTTAATGGTGTCACCCCCATTCCCGACTTCGAATTAATTCTCAGGGATTCAGAGAGCCGTTGAGACAAACGCGAACTTTGTTTCAGCACTAAACTCTTGTAAGGAATCCGGGGATGTTGGACTTGGAAAGAGTCGGGCGGCCCCTCTTTGAATCTGTTTTCTTCTATTCCCGGTAAAATGTGAAGGGTTCATGAGAAGGTACAGAATATCGGCAGCCGCGGATGGGATCCATTGTTTTGATCAGTGATGATGAGCATTGTGTGAGAACATGCAAATTCTACGCACGTTGACGAAAAACTGACCCGCCCTGGGCAATCGGAGTTGCTGTATACATGTAGCTGTTGCTGTCCGCTGACTGCCCGCATGACAGTCGCCCGATGCTAAAGGACAGCTGTTCGGGACGCAGATCCGGAGAACGCTGCATGACCACACTCTCCACGCGAAATTACCTCGGGTTATGATGCAGACGCTCATCATCGGGGCGGTGCTGAAGATCAGAGCGGTACGCATGCACCCTGATATTCCTATATCGGGAAGCCTTTTGTTTGGTCCCCTTGCCTTCGAACTCCGCTGCTGGTGGTACCAGCGACAATGCTACCTTCTTTGCGTTTTGCTTCTATCCATTTCATCAACCCTCAAATGCCTGAAATCTTTAACGTTATCACCTCGCGCTCAAATGGGCATGTGCCCCTCTGCAAAAAGTGTTTCTAGGACATGCAAGGCCAAGATCGGCTGTTAGGCATGTTGCTAGGGAACGAGCAGAGCATACTGTATTGGCAAAATGCCCAACCATGACGGGAGGAACACGCGAAAAGGCGCAACTGCGACGCAAGAAAGGACTGGCGTGTGCCCCTCTGTGGCGTTATTTTGGCGTAAGATAAGAATAGAGAAAATTATTGAGGTGCGATGCCGCCCTCGACATACTTGGAGCCTGTGGCTGGAATCATACTTGCCAAAACTGGGAAAGGGGGTGGGTCAGGAGGGTTACGTGAAGAAGACTTTTTTGCCTGTCCAGCTAACGCATTAGATTGATTTCAGGTCTTTCTTTTCCTTGCTGGACGATGGGCTCGGATATGAAAGAATTGCGGATGTGCTGGCGGGCGTTACAGCAGCCAGTTATAAATCCTCCCGCGTTTTTCAACGCCGTGGTACCCAACTGGCACTAACTTGAGCATTCCATCTCTCTCAATGTCCCCCATGAGATCTCAAGGTACTGTCGACGAAGAGACACCCCTTCTTCACAATGCAAATGCACCACGGAGACCAACACCTCTGCCCGTCACCCAGATCTCGGTTCTCCTCTTGTTGCTCCTCGCCGAGCCCATCACGTCTCTTTCGATTAACCCTTACATCAATCAGGTATGCTTCCGTTGCATGGCGCATGCAGATTTTTTTCGCTAACTGCGTCATACTGCTTTTAGCTTGTCAGCGAACTTTCGATCGTTGGCGGTGATGAGCGAAAAGTGGGGTACTATGCAGGCGTCTTAGTACTTCTCCGTCCCTTTTCCTAGCTGGCACGCACCGAACGATATCACAGGTGTCATTATATTTCGCCGCAGAGGCGGCTACCATTCTCCAATGGAGTCGCCTTTCAGACTACATTGGGCGCAAGCCCGTTCTCCTATGCGGTCTTCTAGGTACAATCATTTCGATCATCCTCTTCGGTCTTTCCCGTTCCTTCTGGGCGCTAGTCTTTAGGTATGTTATAATTTGTTTTTTCAGTCCAAGCTTAGTCACGATGCCGTTCTCAATCAAATCACATACTAGTCGTTGCTTGAATGGCATGCTCAACGGAAACATTGGCGTAATCAAGAGTATGCTGGCGGAGCTTACAGACGAGACAAATATGGCGCGAGGCTTCTCGTTGATTCCGGTAATCTGGGCCCTCGGTGGTACCATAGGGTATGGGGGACATTGCTTACTTCCTGATTGGCTTGATGACGATTTTTTCTCAGGCCTCTAATAGGTGGCGTATTGTCACGACCACAAGACCGCTGGCCAAATGCCTTCTCCCACCCTTTCTGGGCCGAATTCCCGTACTTCCTGCCATGTGTCGGGACGGCCACCTATACCCTCCTATCTTTTATTTTGACCGCACTGTTTCTGAAAGAGGTTGTTCATTACTATCCTTTCTCGTGGCGTGTCATGTCGTACTCACTGCATGTTTACACAGACAGTCCCCTCCGCCCCATTGACGAAGCTCAACCCCATGGAAGCTAGAGCCGGTGAAATTATGGATGGATCAAAAGACGTCGAGGAGAAACCGATGACACTGCGCGCTTTGCTGACAAGACCCGTCGTGATATCGGTCGCGAACTACGGCCTGATCGGGCTCCTTGAGATGATTGCCGGCGTGCTTATCCCGCTCGTCTGGTCGACGCCGGTCGAGTTTGGTGGATTGAGCATGAGCCCGGCTTCGATCGGGTTGTGGATGGCCGGATACGGCTGCCTCAATGGCATCTTCCAGTTCGTCGGGTTCCCGCGCATCGTCGAGCGTTTCGGTCCGCGTCGTGTCTTCATTGTCAGCATCTCCGCGTTCGCTCCGATGTATCTCATGCTCCTCTTCGAGAACCTCACGCTCCGGTATATCTATGGTGGCGCAAGCTTGACGGTGTTTCTCATCATTCTTCAGCTCTCTTCAATAGCCATTGCCGACATGGGTTTCAGTGAGTCCTTGGCGGATAAGTACATAGCCCAGAGCGCTGACTTGTTTGCGAAACTCTTCATTAGGTTCTGTCTTCATGTATGTGTCGTCCTCCGCACCTAGCAGGCGGTCTTTAGGCGCCACGAACGGCCTCGCCCAGACGATTGTCTCGATCCAACGAACGGTTGCACCAGCCGCTGCAGCATCTCTATTCGCCTTCTCCCTAAACAACAACGTCCTAGGCGGAAACTTCACTTATGTCGTACTGACCGCCCTAGTGTGCGTTGGCCTGTGCATCGCTGCACAACTCCCCAAAAACACATGGAAACCCGCCGAAAAGTAGATTGGTTCTTTTTTTATTTTAATAGCAAAAGGATGGGTTATGCATGTTATGCACGTCATGATACATTTATACCAAGTTTTGTACGATATCACAAGTCACGTTGAAAAATATAGGCGTAGCCTTACTTCCCCCCCTCCCCCCCTTTTCGAGGACTGCATGATGTGTTGGAGTATCTCAGCCCGTTCATGAATTTTGTTGAGTGTGATCAATGACAACTTGACTACGCTATGCTTTCCCCACCGCGGTGACATCAAAGGCGACCTACCTTCGCAATGGTGGCTTCACAGTCCACGGCGCTCGCGTACCTAACGTTAAGAATCTCAACCTCTTTCACAGTAGTACTAAACCTTTGTTGAACGGCAGAAACTGAATCATTCACTGGGACGGTTGTGGCACGCAAAGACCCAATACTAATTCGTGTTCAATTGTGAGTGTCCCGCAAGATGTCGATTGAAGCGCTCACGTCACGTGCTGCGAAGTTGCAATGGCACGTGATGTGATCATGTGAACGTGAAATTCTGGCGTACGGCCTCGCGGTGTACAGTCAGTACGGAAATTAAAAGGTTTCTCACCTCCTTGGTCCCCTAAGGTGACCGCAATTGTCCAACCCTACACCCAAGAACAGTGTTGTATATAATGGACCAAGACCAGAGCCGCCGCAGCTTAGACCCCCTCACTTCTCGTTCATGGATCTCAGCAAATCCTCTGTTCCACCTGACTTCCTTTCCACTTCTCCCCTCAGACAAGGTATTTTGCTTCGTGAGCTGTACCATGTCCGCTGCATTTCATTTTGTGCCTCACTTATACCTAGATGAACAAGCCGAAACGAAAACGACAAACGCAACGACACCTAGCACTAGCGCTGGTACGTAGGGTTTACCTTTTCCGATATGTGATACGGCTCAGTCCGTGTTACCCATCTTACTTGCGCAATGTCAGTGCGGAATCCTGGAAAGATTGGTACGAGACAAGGCGCGAAGATGTTGGATTCAACTCAAGAATATAACCCAGCTGTGGGCTCAGGTATGTGTTCCATTGGACGCACTGTCCATCTGGAAGCAAATCTCTGTAGCCACCGTTATAGATCCGGCCGAGAATGTCAAAGGCATGTACCGTCTACTAGACCTCATCTGTGAATCTGGGAGCAATGGTTATGGTAAGAGACTTTCTTGGGTACCAGACCTTTTAAAGTGGTTCGAGCTAATCTCCGAAATTGCAGTCGATAAGGTCGTCATCGCTCAAAATTCCCTTGAACGTTTCATCAATGATATATCTCCTGGAGCATATGCATCCATCACAAAGGTCGATTTCAAAACACTAGATCGACTTGCGATTAAACCGCTCGGTGTATACGGATCCAAGAATGAGATCGTACGGTTACTGCGATCGATTGGTGCTGTCGATGAGAATGGGCAAGTGATTTCCATCTTCCTTACCTCCTGTTCTTTAATTTAGCCTTTAGAGCTCACGCACTGCTCAAACCAACTGATTTTGATGATTCTCAGTCGGGTCTTTCATCGGGTCTGTACATCGTGAGGGCCAATGGGAGAACGGACTACTCAGACGAACGCCATTACGTGATATACTGGCCAGAGGATACCACCTGGGACGATTCAGCAGCCTCTTCAGCTCGCCGTAATAGAGTCACATTCATGCGGTGAGTAACTTTGCAGTCGGGTTTTTTTCGCTTTCTCACTCAACAGACGCGACATAGATATCTCACAAAGATGTGTGACCAGGTCGTCGTGCTGTTGTCTCCCGAATTTTCAACATCCTTAGTATGGGATGACTACGACAATGATACCGAATCTGTCGATATAGACACTGATAGCACTGATAGAATGTTCACCTTTGAGGTTTCAAAGAAGGGCGAACAAGAGGAGAGCGTAGTTATACGCCCGGGTTTTCAGGTATCCATCTCGTTTGTCGTAGAAATTTTGTTCCTAATCCGTTAAAGATGCATTTCCGTTACATTCCGCGTAATATAAACCCCCCAAACGGTTCAGTCGACCCAGCGGTCCTCGTGCCTCGTCTTCTGCCAGGCGAAACTGTGCAGGGCTTTTTGACAGCTGCCTATATTCCACAACAAGTTCACACTGACGTATTCAATCGTCAATCATTCAGCCGTGTCTCGCTCCAGCAGTTGCTGTAGGTGCACTTGACTTGCCACGAGACGACTAACGCATGATTGAAACAGGCAGGACAACGCCGTGGTTTTGTCTGAAGCACTTGATGAGAATGCCATGCAGATCTTACTCGACCTATCTATCGCAGGTAAATTTCCTAAGCAGTGCAAAGAATGGCATGTCGTGAAGAAGGACACTTCCGATTTTTACTCACGGGAACGGACAAAGAGGGAACACACTGTGTTTGAAGAGCTTGCGAGTAAGGAGCATGAAATGCAGCGCGCTCTTCGTGGAGCTGTTGTTGAGGACGTGATGGCACTCTTCCCGTGCGTATTATATGTGAAAGTCCCGAGTCATAGAATGCTCAGGTCAGGCCGTGGTCACAGGTCATCGGAACGTGACCGCCTTTTTTCCCTCCCAAGGCGGTCACGTGACGATGAAGCCACCGGTAAGAAATTTGAAGTCTTCGAGCGCTAAGCGCCCATGGTAGCTCATTATATTTCTCAGACTCGATGCGGCTGTCAGAGCTTAAGGCATCCTATCCTGAATTTCAGGAAATCTATCAAACTCGATTTCAGAGCGCCAGGTTCGACACTGTGTTAAGGCGTGACAGGAATTTCGGGGATCGGAAGCTGCGCCTAGTCTCGGTGCAACACCTTCTGGGAAAGCATCGGCGTCTGCGCCGCAAGAAACGTGCTAAGCTCGTCCAGTCGCTCCTCGGGGGTGACTTCATCAGTGCACAACGGATCCTTCAAGAATCGAGAATGCCATCTGTCGTTTTCACCCTAGTGGCGACGGCTGTCGGCGCTTGTCCTCCTCCGACCACTGATAATGAGTCATTGGAAAGAGAAATGAAGAGTCTTGCGGCCCGCATTTCTGATTCGCAATTCCTACTTGAAATGCAGGGCGTAAATGATGAGGTTTTGCATTCCATAATCCAGGAAATTGAGGCCCTTTCGCATTCCTTACTTTCGTCATTAATCGACACCACTGTGGCTGCCATGTCTCATGCAGTGATGGCGATGCAGCAGGATGCTTTCAGAAGGAGTATAGAACATGATATCGAGAGCGACGAAATGAACCGACGAAATGAGGAACTTGTAGGATTCATTCGAGAACTCAACGCACAGTCGGCTTGGCGAAAAGATAGGTATGTCCCTTTTGACCTACACTAATTGAATGTGAGTGCCCAATGTACCTAGTGTTGTGTACATTGATGGCGTCTCTACCACGCAATCGGGCAACTGGGGAGATTCGTGAGTGTGTCAATGTGGTCAAGGTCCCAGCTGATGATACCGTGCTATTCGTGCTCGTTCCAGGGCTGCCAGCAGTGGATGGAATAATAACTATTCCTATCGTAGTCAGGGTGCGTCTTTGCAGGACGCTGTGTGTCAGTGCTTGATTAGCTGATGCTCCTCGTGGTAGAGTACTGGGTCACTGGTCGCCAGGAAACTTTCAAGAATTACCTGCTTGAATTTCGTGTACACCTTATGAGCTTATCCAGCGACGATAAACAAAACATGCAGTTGGATTTCGATTATATTCCAAGTCCTATCGTAAATGATAGGAACTCATTCCGTTTTCACATCCCAACTGGCATGGACATCGCGTACGAGTCTGATTTTGTGATGTTGCCGTCGATATCTTACAAAGTTCGTTCAGGTTCTGTCAGATCCTAGAAAACGAGAGGCTCCTCCTTATTCTGGTTGACTGCGAGAGGGTCTTTATTTATCTTGAGCCTCTGCTGGCGATTGATGCGGCAATCCAGCGAAACAGACCAGTTAAAAATGTTACCCGTGAGAAGCTAGGTCAAGGCCTTTTGTTCGCCTATGAAGAGACGAAGCGAACATTAGCTGTGTGTTCCTCGAAGAGGGTGCGCCGATATCATCTTCCCGGAGTCTGTGCGACACTTACTCTTGTGGTCAGTTACAACTCCACGTATTCGTTTTCGATGAGGCTTTCAGAACACTTCGGGCGCAAACGAGTGCCATTGACCTTGCCCCTTGGTATAGCCAAGCCGGGATCTCTATTCTACAAGTAGCTTTCGTCTGCGGGAAAGAAGAATTGTTGGTGGTGGACTCGAGTCCTCGAGCCCGTATCTTCTCTTTCATTTCTCTGCAATTCAGGTGCGCACCTGGATATAATGTGGTGTCTCACCCTGTGTTACTCACCAGTTCGGAAGACCGGCTTCTTTGTCACTTCCATCACTTCCCAACGCAATATTCTCGTCTCCTGATGGGTCATGCTTCCTGACCCTTCATAATCATGACTCCAAACCATCTCTTACTGCGTATCATTGGGAGACATTCGGCTCTACGCCCGGAATCGTGCTAGATGCTCCAGAATTCTCTCTTCGGGGCGCCGTCTTGACTTCCATGGTCAGTCGGGGATGCGTCTTTCTCGTCAGCCTCGACATCGATACAGGATGGGTCCAATCCATTGCTCTCGATGTCACAAAAAAAGTCTCAGAGTTTGTTTTCAAGCAGGGTAATCGAGATGTACCAATCAAGGGAAAGCGCCACACACTACACAACAGCCTGCTCGACTGTCACACCGAAGTCTGGAATCGGTTCCCAGTCGTTCCTGCCGTGAAGCGTCGTACTGTGACGTCTTTGAGTGAGCGGCAACAGAAAAGCCTCACATTCATTACCGACGATCACACCCGGCCTTTCAAATCTTACTTCACCGACCTTGTCCGGACATTCGAAAGGACGGTGAAGAAGCCAACAGACGAGGAATTGCATGGAATCGAAGTCTCTGCAGCACAATTCGAGACCTTCCAGGATAAGGTTTTGCACTCGGACTGGAAAGTGTCACGTTACCGAGCTGGGGAGTGGCTTGTCGACCTCCTCTGCCTCATTCCTATCCACATCGCAGTCTGTCGTGAGAACAGGTTCATTCCCCTGGCGGATGGTGTCCTATCCTCGGATTTGGAACGGACTCTACTCGGCGCAGAGGTTAGTCAGATAGTAGACAACCTGTCGTTCGGTTGGTATGAGTCAATCTTTCGATCATATTTGGCGGGAAAAGTATGTCTCCGGTGTCACTGCCGTTTTCTGTATATCAACAGAGGGCTGATGCATGGAATACAGCCAGTAAAGGTTGTATCGTCCATGGGTCAGCAATCCGTGGGCAAGAGCTTCTCGTTGAATCACCTTCTTGATACCTCGTTTGCGGGTAGTGCCATGAGGACCACAGGTATGGTTTGCCGTGCATATAGTGCAACACTGAGTAAAGAATTTCAGAGGGTGTATGGATGTCGGTGACACCTACCGATGAGGCCTTAATCGTGTCACTCGATTTTGAAGGTTAGTTCCGTGTTGAGCGTTCCTATTCCAATCTGAACTCACCAACTATCTTGCAGGCGTTGACAGCATCGAACGTTCGCGCCAGGAGGATACACTCCTTGTCCTATTTAATACCGCAATATCGAACTTAGTATGATGGCCATTACTTCCTCGATTCTCTTTTAATATCCAATAGGTCCTCTTCCGCAACAACTTTGCTTTCACTCGAGACATCAGCGGACTTTTTCAATCATTCCAGTCAAGTGCATCGGTTCTGGATCCTGCGGCAAACCCCTCTCTCTTCCAATCAATGCTTATCATTATCATCAAGGTGACCACTGTCACGTGGCTATATTTCCTGAAAAATGACCTTGCTCTTAAGGACGTCGTGAATGCTGATAGTGCGGAAATAGCGGAGGAGTAAGATTTTAGTATAATAAGTGTGCGAGTCTTGAGCAGAATGCCTTTTGAAGGTTCTCCTCGAAGTTTCAGAGGATTGTGGAACAAGAACAAGATGCTAATTTCATATCCCGCCTTCACGGTGGGAGGTTGAAAATCATCCCATGGCCCGTGATCGAATCGAAGGGGTTCTACAAGTTGTTTTCTACACTCAAAAGACTCTTGGATTTGCAGAAGACCTCTCACACGACCGCGGGTGAATTCCTCCGTACCATTAAAACGCTGATGGCGAAGTTGAAGGCATGTTCTTTCCCAGTTTGCTGTTAGTCCTTTCATTTGACATCGTGTTGCAGGCCAATGACTGGGGAGCGCTGTCTCGTCTGTGTTTTACCTCGGTTTCCTAGTTGATATTCATTTTCTTGCACAGAGACTATGACGGAACACCGTACGAGAAGCCTTTTAGCCCTTCTCCCGACTGCGCTGGCCACTGGACATACTGAGGTTGAACCTAGTATTGAACCCCTAAAGGTTTTCCTTTCGGCAACCTAAATCACTCAATAGCTGACGTATTCGCACTTAGAATTTTGACACCGACCTCATAGTTGAAGCCCATGATACTGTCGCACGTTTTGCTATCTTCGAGGGCGAACAAAGTCCATCAGGTGATGTGAATTCTCGTCTCGCCACTCTACAGGAATCTTGGAAACCAAGTGTGCGGCGGCAATTTATCCCTGACCCAGACTGGATAGCAAGTCTTGTCTCATACATCAATGGATTGATTGACGTCCGCATAAACCATGTTCGACTCTGGTTGGATACCAATTTGGAAAGATTCCAAGCCGATCATGCTGCGGTCGAAGCCCTACGCAGACAATTTGATAACATGGTCATTGAAATGCGTTCGAATGTCCAACTCTGCCGCGCCGTTTGCACATCCTGTTTTCTCCTCTGCGTTCGTCATCGCTTTCACGAAGGCGACCACAACTGCCAAACTATCCATAAATGTGTACATGAGTGCAGATTCTGTAAAGGTGATGGATCCAAGCCTTGTGGTACACCGTACGTTTTCCTTTCTCCGATAGTGACTGTATGCTAAGAAAAGATAGTGCTGGCCACCCCGGGGAACACGTGTATGTGAATACGGCTGAGATAAGATGCTATTTAATCATTGTCACACAGTTGTGTCGTCAATGCTCATCTGTGTGGCGAACCCTGCAAGCTGTCGGGAAAGCTAGGGTGTTTAGAAGATTGTACAAAAGTAAATCATCGCAACTTATTCCACTTACGAAGACTTAGGTACTTTCAGGGAGCTGGGCATACCGAGGATGAGCACATGTGCTCAGCCCCCCTACATATGTGTGGTGAAGTATGATATTAAGATAGCGGTTCGTTGTCCCCTGCACTTACTCACGATATGACTAGCCTTGCGCCCTTAAAGGGATGGAACGACCTGGTGGGAAAACATATTCCTGTCCGGAGAAGTGTCGTATTCCTAGGTAACTTTGATTGAAATGATCTTCTATATATAATTAATCGAGTGGATTCTTTACAGTGACCAAGTTCACGACACGCATAACTGCAATACGAGGTTGTGTCCGATTATGTGTGACATGTGTAAACGGTTTTGCGTTCGACCACACCTTCACGGGCTTGCCACTGGCTCAGACGGCCATCATTTGTGCGGGTAAGTGTCGGTCACACCCTAGTCATGTACAGAGATGGAAATTTTTTGCGTAGGGAAGCACACCCTTGTTCAATGCTATGCTCAGCACCCGGAATATGCCAGATAGACACCACGCCGATATCTATCGAAGCTACTTTCCATGGGAGACAAGATACATTTCAATATACGAAGGTGATTATAGCGTTGGCCTACATGATTCGCTTTCATATATTTTCACCTTTTCCTCTCTAGTATACACAAGGTTTGATTGATGATCGTCATATAACTGAGCTGCGCTGATGTAACCAGTGGCGAGACGGCTGCAATGTATCAAACCTATTGATCCCGGAGAGGTGTCGCATGCGGGTGGTCAC
The DNA here is from genome assembly GCA_003316425.1 of Russula lepida. Taxonomy (NCBI): domain Eukaryota; kingdom Fungi; phylum Basidiomycota; class Agaricomycetes; order Russulales; family Russulaceae; genus Russula; species Russula lepida. The sequence goes on from QFEZ01001627.1 coordinate 15,468, forward strand.
GTCCACATCAAGGGGGAACAGTCGTTCCACTTTTGCGAGGCACGGTATGTCTTCTCGTCCATAATCCGTGATCAGTGGAATGAAATGAGGCTATGAAGTTGCCAAAATTGTGGCTATTTCTGCACCTTGCCCCTTGGTAAGAAACTAATTTATCAAAATATACCTACTCACGCAGTTCACTGGCCACCTTAAGGTCACACACAACAAGAGCATGAAACTAGCCATGGTTCCATGACGCGGACTCGCTGGTCTATTGACGGTGCTGACGACGACTCGGAGACTGGTATTGAACTAGAAGGTCGTAGGTTCTCTTCTAATGATGATGGAGGACCGATGATGTGCAACCTTGTCTGTTCATCCATGGGGAGACACGTCCATATTGATTATTGTCGCACCGGAGAGGATGCACCCTGTGAGGGGGCCGAGCTTCAGCACATCAAGACACGAATGGTTCCTAACCCCCACACGCCCAAGGATGCTGTCACCCATAGCCTCTATTGGCGCAGGATGGGTAGGTTGTTTATCTCTCTTATCTGGTTCTGTTCTGGGCTAAATTTTGTGTAGGGTTCAAAGGTCACGGCTACTCCTGCCTTATATCAAGGCCCTTGCTGAGATTATTAAACAGATCCATATACTCATGACGAACAGGCCAAGTTTACTAAATGGTGTGCGACATCATACAAATACGAGAGAGGTACTAACATGTCATTGCAGCGATGCCATGTGCCCAGGTCTGCAGCAGTGCTGATAAAGTGCTGCTATCCACGACTAAGCGCATATACACCCAGACATTGAACACTCAGCAACAGCAGATACTCCAGGCCAGCCGTCATATTGCACATTACCCATGTTCCATCAATCAAAGAATATTCACGAACGTATCGAGGGATCGGGTTATGTATCTGGAGATGGGCACATTTTTGAATGCAAACATACTAATATGCTGCAACAAGCATTCCACGTGTAAGCCTACTGTCGCTTAATGTTGTTGAGGGTGTTTACACCTGGATCTTGACAGGATATTTGTCATTGACAAGTTGAGTTCTTTGGCCTTTGATTTCCCAGTTTCTCTTTAATAAATGTTTTTTATTAAGGTCTACTTCTATGCGAAACAAGGACCGCAAACCATTAGCGGACACGCCCGCAGGGGACCTAATTCGGCAGCACGCTGATAATAGGCTCGGTGCTGTTTATTCAGCTTTGTATAGTTTCTGGTCTTCCCGTTACGCAGCAGTTGCGGCGGATCAACAAGGAACTGGTGCGCGATCCGATGCGTACAGCGTCGTCCTATTTAGCGAACAAGCCACAAACGTATTGGTCAACGACTTTACGAGTACCCCGGATCAACTCCTGGGTACTTTGGTAACCGAACGGCCGTCTCCTGGCACAAACTTCTCAGAGGCTCTCAGAGCAGCTCGAGCCATCATGGAAGAAAACTGGAGCACCGAAAGGCTCGTAATCTGATCTGGCTTCCCCCTTTCTAATGTAGTGTGTAACGCTTTCCCGCAACTCAGAACACCAACCATGATCTTCCTTTCCGATGGGCAATGTTCGGTAGCAGATGAGGTAATCCAAGACATGTGTCGCTCTGCCGTTGAACGGGGGTGAGTTACCTTTGACTTAGCTGCTAGTACATCGCTCACCGTTTGGTGAAGGAAACCACTCTCTTTGCATACGGTCTCATTTGGGAGCACCAATTTTACTCGTACACTCAAAAGGATGGCGCAGCTTGCGCTCGAAATACAGAAGAATGCACCTCGGGATCCTTTGGTCCCCGTGGGGTGGGTTATTCCCTCCTCTTATACCACCGCCCTCGACACGGTGAGCACCTGCGTCTTTCTGGTTGATACAGATGGTGAACATCATTTCCTTGCTAACATCACCTAGGTACAGCTTGCGGAGGCATTTTTGGGATATGCAGAATCGTTGAGGAAGCCACGGGGGTCACTAATACGCGACTAAGATGCATTGGACAGGACTTGTTTTCTTTGGTTAAAAACCACACTCGTTATAACACGACAAGTACTAGTAATATAGTAACAACAGACGGGTTTTCGCGTAGGACCTGGGTTGACGATGTAGGTGATTAGGCCGATTTGGGTTGGGTTATTTATAACCGCGAAAAGTCGGCGCAAAGCACGTGGCTCCCCACTAAGATGATGTCCCAGACAGGCAATAGTATCTCACAATCACACGCTCACAATCTGAAAGGGCATCCACCCAGATGAATATGTCATAGGTGCTATAAGGACCGTGAAAATGGAATAAAACATAGCACTCCCCCCATTTTGCCTCAGTAACTTAGAGAGGGAAGCCATGAGGGTCAATAATATGCAGATGTGTGGAAGGCTAGAATACCCGGGCCGATATTCCCGGGATCGCACTCTCCGTAATTCCATGGTGAGCTCGCTCCCCTAGACCACCTAATCAGATTGTCATTTTTCGTTTTCCTATTCACTTTCCACTTCCTTCCAGCGCGCCGTAACCGCCGCAGTCCTCGCCCTTCAACAGCGCACAGCTGATTCGATCATCGGAAGCTACAGACGCACTTTTTCTTCTCTGTTGACGTCGACGTCCAAGTTAAATTCCGCTCCGCCTGTGAGAAGACGAACACCGCCACCACTACCACACCGAGGGACTGACGGTGCATCGACACGGACAACGCCGTTAGCAGAAGCGGGAAAAGTGCTTCGAGTGCCCTTGGGAGAAGCATCTTTGCGCGTGTCGAAGGTGGAAGAGGATGGTAGTTTTAATGGCGCTCTGTATTCACTCAAGGCGTTTGGCATCGCCACTGCGCTCGTCGTTGCGGGCGCCACTGCAAGCGTTTGGGGTGTCAAGACATATTTGGGTGTAAAGGATGTAAGTGGGTATATTTATGTCTTAGTATGCTTTGCTTATGGGCTTTTGGACGTCCTTCCGTTTAGACGCATGAATTTGCATCTCTCATGCGACTGACAATCCTGGATAAATGGCCCCTTTTAACATCGCGTATCCACCGCTCCTCCCCACTCCCAGACCCAGACTCATATCCGCACCCTCACGCCGCGTCGCCGCATTTGGCATCTGAATCGCTTCATGGCCCCGGGTATCCACGGACGGCGGACGAGGCGTCAGACGAACTAGAAGCAAAAATGGACAAGGATGAAGATTGGAATTGGTCGGCTGCCCAAGCGCGCCTTATGGCGGCGTACGAGCGCGGTGGCATAGCACAGTTTGCGGAGGTAGCTGTTCGGGAATTAGAGCTTGAACTGGAGCTTGAGAGGCGGAAACGGCGAATCGTGGACTCTGTTGAGGGCCCAAGCTGACCCATAATGTTCGGGGGCTCAGCTGTTACATCTCCCTGGCATACAAGTGATACTGCATAATACAATATTTAGAGACCATTGCCTGAGAGCGTAGCGATACGGTGAAGAAACCAAATTGGTAGACAAGGTAGAGACGGCGAACAACACAACAATTACCTTTACAGCAAAGACAATAGGACCACGATCACATATATCATCACCCCATCAACCCAACAATGGCCAGAAACTCATCCCTAGCGGTTGCATGTCTACTCCAACCCACGACCCCACTCCTAATCCTTTTCGACTCGCTGGAATCTCAGGTAGGTACTACAAATACCCTTCGTGACCAGCATTTGACGGTAACGACTACACCGCAGCTCCGCCAGCCAACTCGACGGTAGAGTTGGACAGTGGCGTCAAGGGTATTTCTACAGAGACGTCCGAGTCTGATTCCTCGTTTACCGACTCCTCGAGCACCCTATTCTCTCTTTACCTATCGCATGCAGAGAAACATGACAAGGCTCGAGCTGAATTATGGAAAGCGAGCGGAGAGGGGATACTTGTTTTTGTATGCATCACTCTTCTTTTAGGCTTCATCTTCTCCTCACTAATATCATTCGCGTCCTAGACTGGACTCTTCGCTGCCGCCCTCGCCACGTTTGTGATCGACAGCTACAAAACGTTATTGCCAGACTCGGCGGGGAACACCGTCGCCCTCCTCGCACAAATATCCCGACAACTCGATGGCATCTCCAACCCGAGCGCAGCTTCGACCCCTGTCTCTCCCGAATCTGGCGTGCAACAGTCATCACCACCAACCTCTGCCATCTGGGTAAACTCGCTCTGGTTTCTCAGCCTCGTCATATCTCTTTTTTGCGCCTTACTCGCAACGCTCCAGCAACGCTGGGCTCGCAGATACCTTGGACTGACCCGACCTCATGTCGCGATTCATAAACGTGGCCACATCCACTCCTTCTTCTCCGAGGGTATTGATCGCTTCAATGTTCACTACGTCATTGAGGCCATCCCGGCCCTTCTTCACGTCTCTGTCTTCCTCTTCCTGACAGGTCTCGTCATATCACTCTTCACCATTCACCACACCGTTGCGTACGTCACCCTTTCCGCGACGGTCGTCTGCTTCCTCGTATATGTCGCTATCACGGTCATGCCAGTCGTATACTATGACAGCCCATACACGTCCCCTTTCTCGACCCTCACTTGGTACATCTTTCGAAAGACAACCGTAACCGTGCTCAATGGCGTCGACCACGTAGTGAAGACTCTCCAGAAATCTCTCCAGGAATCTAAAGAAAGGTTCGACCGCTGGAGATCCGCCACCTCGACGGCAACGACAACGACAATGACAAAGACGACAGAGACGGCGCCAACGAAGACCCCCTCCCCCCCTGACAGGCTTTCGTACTATAAAACACTCTCTGGGGATATGACCAAAGCCATCTACGCAGCGGCCATGAGACCAAACGCCGGCCGGGATGCCCAGGCTCTCGGCTGGACTCTCGATCGGCTAGGCGAAGAAGGCGAACTGGTTCAGTTTGCCGCTGGCATTCCCGGGTTTTCACGTTCCACCAGGGTTGCTGAATCCACGTCGATCCTTGAGATGGTCCCAAAGTTGACCGAGCTGCACGGCTTTCTTACCCGGGACATCGCGAATGTACTTGCCCGCGCCTTAGAACCAGGACTACTGCGTAGCTCGAAGCTACTTCCAGAGCCGGTACGGGAACAGCGCGTGGCGATATGCCAGGAAGCACTGTATTACCTCCCGCATGCTGTCGAGACGCTCCTGAAGAGCATTGTAGAAAGTGTATTGGAAAAGCGGGAAGCCGTGAACCCTGAGAACTCCGTGGAAAGGATACTACCTGCAGTGCTATCGGTGGGGATGTGGATCCTCGCCGTACAATTGTCTGTGTCCACCGCCAGCGGGGTCAGTCGGGCTGTAAAGATCGGAGCGCAATGCATGGCGACGGTGATCGCGACTCAACCACCACCCTGCGAGCAGTCTCTGTCGATCGTCATGCGACGTTGGAAAATCGATGAGCCTACTCTCAATCGTTATTTGGAACAATTCGACAGCTTTCTCCTCAAAAACCTCAACCATTTCTTGATACATACGGCCTTCGACGTCATCGAACTGGTGGACATTCAGCATCATATCGACCTCGTCATCTTGACGGTTCGCCTAGCCAAACAGCTAAAGTTCGAACATGCTGTCCCGGAGTTGCGCGAACAACTCAAGAGGTTGCGGTACCGGACTCTGCAGTATACGACTCGGACAGAATCATCTGAGAAAGCTAAGAAGAACGCCACGAAACTGCTTTTGGAGCTGAACACCCTCACTACTGATCTCCCTCCCACTGATCCCCCTGATCCTCCTCCGGAGCCCCCAGTCGGCCCTGTGACGGGTCCAAGAGCGCATACATGGCCCACCGACGCACGAAGGATGGCTTCTGCCCCGACGTCCGCTAACCCTCCGCAGACATCTCAGAATCCCTCAACGCGACGGCCTTTGCAGCCCGTTTCGCCGACTTCCAACGATGCGTATATCTCAATGGATATACGGCCACAACACGATACCTTCCCCTTAGTGCCCGTGTCCCCCTCTCATTAACTCTGGTATGGTATGAACGGTACTGTGTCGAGAGTGTATATGCGGTCTCTTTTTGTCGAAATTGATGGCCTATTTATTTTGTGATTACACGAAGAGTACCACTATACCATTGATTTACAGTATCATCCATGGAATAATAAATGCATCTTGATGAGTTACAGGCTACGAAGCTTGTTGTGATGCTGCCAATGACTCGGGACTATCAAAGCCAACCCCCATTATTCTGCAACGGTTAACTTGCGTGGCATCGTAACAAAAGGGCATGTTTAAAAAAATGAGTGGTTAGGGTGGCAATGCGAGCCTGTGGACTCGGACGAGTGCGAGGATGCGCCACCTATGCCACTTATTCATACAACTCCACCAACTATATGCACAGCGCGTCCTACTCAAGTTGAGTGAACACCGACACGCTCGCCAACGTCTCGACAAGCCAACTAGTGAAATGTACTATAGTGCGACGGCAACACTTCTTAACTTTACACAACACGAAACGAACCGCGTTTCGTCGTCTCGTTGACAACTCCTGGATATACGACTTGAACTTATAATGTCTACTTCAAACGGCCATCCCACTCTCCTACTCCTAGTCCTTTTCGACACAGTCCGAGATTTCGGGTATGCTACACAGATCCCCTCGGTTACCAGTACAGTACCTGACATTCCGAGACAGCTCAGGCTCTCCAGAAAGACCATCGCCAGAGAATTGCATTTTTCCAATAAGATCTGAGTCATACCCATCGCTTGCAGAGAAGCACGACAAGGACTAAGTGAGGCTGAATCGTCACGGTGGAAAGTGAGCGCGGATGGGACACTCGTTTTTGTGCGTAGCATTTTGGTTTTCTTTTTAGCTTCATCACCCCGTCGTTCGTTCATTCATGAATGGGACACAGTCGACCAACAACTATTGTATAATTTGCATCTTAGACCAGACTGTTCGCCTCCACCCTCCCCACATTCACATTCGTACTTCGCACAGATATTCAAGGAACTCGACCGTCCCTTGAATGGAACCCACCATGATGTCCCGATCACGGTTCCCTCAACTTCTTTTTCTCAACAATCACCACCACCCACCTCTGCCGTCTAGGTAAACTCGCTCCGGTTTCTCAACCTCGTCATATCTCTGTATGTGCCTTTCTCGCAATGCTCCAGTAACACTGGGCGAGCAGATACCCCCAGTTGACGCGACCTCAAGTTGCAATCCATGGGCGTGCCTACATCCACTCCTTCGCCGAGGGTGTCTCCTGCTTCCGTGTCTCCGTCATCGTTGAGGCCATCCCGGCCGCTCTTCGCCAATCACCACACCGTTGTGTTTGTGTATGTCATCCTCTCCGCCACAGTCGTCTGCTCCCTCGTGTACACCCCATCACAGTGATGCCGGTTATGTACCACGACAGCCCCTACACCTCTCCATTCTCTCTCAGCACCTACTTGGTACTTCTTTCGAAAGAGAACTCTAGTTGTGTTCGGCATTAATTGTCAATCACGTGATGCGATGATGTATTTTCTATAGAAGTTTAGGGCTTCTGTCTGCAGGAAGAGACACGGGATAATGATATCCTCGGTGCACGAAGAGGACTCACGCGGACTTGTTATAGAGAGAGCTTCTGTCCCTGGATATGATTAAAGCCGCCAACATCGCAGCTGTGAGGGCAAGCAGTCAACTCTATCCTCGAGCCTCGGACTGGACGAGTCGAGTCGATCCTCGAAAATGCTCCATTGTTCAGCACTGTGGACGCCAATATCTTCGAAAACATCATAGTCGTGTTCTTCCTCGCCTCCAGGCTGGGACTACTTCCACAGTCGGTACGGGAACAGTGTGTGGCGATATACCAGGTAGTACTGTGTTTCCTCCCGCATGCGATCAAGTGGCTCCTGCGGCATTTTGCAGAGAATTTTAACAATCAGCCAATCGCGGCCTCGAGTTTGCCCATACTGCAATCGGTGAGGTCGTGGCTCATTGCCGAGCGATTGTCCAATAACCGCAAGATCATCAGGCTGTGCGGTCGCGATCACCCGCCACCCGACGGGCAAACTCGGTCTATCCTTATGCGATAGCGAGGATCAATGAAGCTCACATCCTCAATCGATACCTAGAACCGTTCGACAGCCTCCTCAAAAACCTCAACCATTGCTTGAGTAACACGGCTGCCCTCGAGGTCATCCGCGATGAAAGAATTCGTGGGGTTTGACATTGTTTTCATTACGATTCTCTGGGATAAATGCATCAAGTTCAAATATGCTACTCAGGAACTGCGCGAGGATTTTGAGAGCTTGTGTACTAGGGCTTCGGCGACATGCGACGAGAGGTTAATGACTGTACATCGTATCATCGTCTCTATGTCACTTGTACCCAGGGACACGATACGGTTCATTTACTATTATAGACTATGATTCACTGGTGGTAGGCTCATACGCGAAAGCCCGAATTAGATCATTGGTACTGCCTCATTATCATTTGTGATGTGGGCAGTGGATATAAATACACATTCCATGTCGACGCTGGAACCTAGGACAAGTCACTGGATCTAATTATACAGTGTAAGGGACTGGGGCTCAATTGAGGCAGTTGTGATTAGTTTGAGTATCCATTTTCAGCAGTGAATTGCAGCAACAAATTCATGATGTATTTCATGAATCCACCAGATGCATAAGATCCCCTAAAAAATTAAAATCAAGATCAGAATTTTAGGTGATTCATGGAAACCGGAGGAATCGGTCTCTTGAATTATCGTGCATCATCTCGTTGCCTCGTTCTGGTGCCATGTTTTGCGAATACACTACACACCTCTCGCGACGAATAAGCTTTGATTGCAAGAGGCACATGTTTTACTTTGAAAATAAACATTTGTATTGTGTACCTTGTATTTCAAAGAGGTTGATCCCAGGGTCCCCAGTGGAAGGGAGTTGAGAGTGTATCTATCTAGAGAACGTGCTGATTCAATGTGGCTAAAAAGGGTCCATCAGCATGATCGAGTGGGGTGTCCCTGGAGAAGGAAAAACAAAAAAAAAGG
>QFEZ01001627.1:24442-65451 GCA_003316425.1 Russula lepida
AGGGGAAAACAAAAAAAAAGGCGATCGATAAGCAATGAAAATGGGGTAATGGTGATGGCAATTCGATCAAAAGGGGGGGTCAGCAGTCCACAACTCATTGGGAGTCTTCTACTTCGTGGCAGTCTTCACCAAACCGGGAGAACGTAAAGATTAGGATCACAAAATCTATCACTCTTTTGAAGCACGTATGCAAGAGGGACGGTAACAACAGATAGGGCGTCAGGGTGACCAGTTTCGATCGAGAACTTATCAAAGTCTGGAGTCGTGGAGGTCGGCAAAACATCATTTTAACTGCCGAGTGTCACACACGAGACGAATTCGTGGAGCGATTCGAACGGAAAGGAGGGGCAAACACTGGGGAAACTCACGGAACAGGGTATTGCCAAAAGCAAAAAAGTCATGTAGAAGGGGAAATCGATGGCGATCGCTGACGTGCTTAGGTCAGTACTAAATCAACTGCGAGCCAGGATGAGGTTTCACGCTAATCAAAAGCGTTACTATCCCAACTGCGCGATAATGCACAGCTAGATCTTTTACTTACAGCACGGCCACTATCAGCGTCAGAGCCCAGGACTACGATACGATGGCTACATTATACCTTGCTAAGAACTTGAGGCGCACCGCATGCAAGAGGACATAGTACAGATTGCAGAATATGATCTGAAGTTGGAACGTCAGCGGCCACAGAATCACGATATCTATGAGTGGACGACGACCGTCATGAGCCGAATAGCTTACTTACAACTACCAAACACTTTGCTGGGCCGCGCCGGCGGAGCTCGGAATACTCTGTGGCATGACTGTGCTGCGAGGCGCAGCTGCTTCCCGCTCTTTCGAGGCCAGCGCTTCGGCATCTTTGCGAAATTCGATCTTCTCGACCCGAACTTCACCTTCTATAAGCTGGTAAACGTACGTCACTACAACAGGCCCCTGAATATCCATAAGCGCGAAAGATGGCGTGGGATCGCTGAAAACCGAGGGGATGCGAGATGAGCGGATGGTTCGTTGTCGGATGTATAGCATGATGGAGAAAATGATGACGTGACGGCTCACCCATTCAAATAACTTGACCAAGCCCCAGTCGCCGACCCAGGATTCACGAAGAACCGACCATCATAATCTATGGCTTGGAAGCTGTTGACCGTCCGTGAGCTAAACCAGCCTCCACACTGACGACTGGCCAAACATACGTGTGAGTATGTCCAGAGATAAGTACGTCGACATCCATTTGTCTAGCGATAGAGTTCAGGGAGTCTAAGTCTCCCGTTGGGACACACTGGTGACCATGAATAACGCCTATTCGTATGGGCGAGTGTGTCACCGTCAAGGAGAGAGGGGAGGCAACAGACTGGTAGAGAAGTTTTGTAAAGACTCTTCTCAAAACTGAAGTTGTACACGTACCTCATCGTAATCCCCACGGACGACGTGCACGTCAGCCGCGACGGTCCTCAGATAGTCGTACGTTTCACGGTCGCAAACATTGCCGGTGCAAAGAATCTGCTGGATTTTTCCTGGAACGAGAAGTTTCTTGAACTTGGAAGGCAGGTCGTGAATTCGATGGGGGATATGAAGATCGCCAATGACGAGGACGAGGACCATGGTCGTCGTATGTTAATGTTGATGTTTGATGAGTGGCTCCGAGTCGGACAAGGCGGCCCTCAGTGCCGCACACTCAATTGAAGCCGCCATGGCACAAAGCCTCGAAAAGCGTTGCACGCCGCTGAAGCTCGAATACGACTCCTGTTTCAATTCCTGGTTTGAGGGATATCTCGAGCCAGCCGTTTCTGCCTCTGCTTCACCAGAAAAGCGTGCCGAGTACTCAAAAGCAAAGGCGGAAGAATACGAACGCAAGTGCGGCAAAATCTGGGCAAGTTATCGCGATTGTGTACAAGTATGGCTGAGTTTTCGTGTTTGTCCGTCTATCTACTACTCGCATACTAAATGAACGAATGCGGTTTAGAAAGCAGTAAACGATAAGGGGTTGGAGGACCTTCTTGACCAAGCTCGGAAGGAAAACCCCCTCAAGGAGCCTCCACGAATGTCGTAGCTTTCGTTGACTAGTGGACCCTACTGTGGAAAACCATCCTGACCATTTCGTCTTGTCCGGTGAGTGTAGGGTCCTTAGGTTTTCGCCCTCTCATTCATCCTCGCGCAGTGATCGAACACACCCGTCTCTATGCGCTACCCATAGGACGTCTACAGCTTCCCACAACGTTTTTTTATCTGTGTAAAACCTGCGCCGTTGGGCCATCCGTTATCTATTCCGTCCGGGCTATGATCATTCTGGACCCTCCCAGCTCAGATCGCAGTCATCTCCATGTGAATTGGTGTGCGTGTCGGAGGTACAAAGTACATGTGTCATAGACGCCCTTCCGCAGTCTGTTTATGGCTCATGGCTTCCTACTCACCTTTAATCACTGCCACGCTGGCGCCCTCGGTCTCCGCATGCTCAGTGTTGTGAACAGTCGTTGAAAGGAAGCCACATGACAGTCCCGTGAAATAAATAAAACATGAGGTGTGTAAGGAATCTGACTACATCGATCTCTGTGTTAAATCGCTCCCACCTACACCCATCAACACGTCTTTGCCAGGCTGGCAGCGATATAATGGTTGCTCCGCAACACGGAATTCTGAACAAACTTGATCTGTTTTGTATCCTCAATGGCAGGTATGTAACAAGGGGATGCTCAATTAAATTCTAAATTTCGATTATATGGTGTGGATCCTGTTGCAGGCTCGTATGTGCATTTTAAGATTCGAGGGTACATTATCTCTCGGAGCCAGAGGGACGTTCAAATTTGAACCGTACGGCCGCGGGCGGCTATTACGGTGGACCTGAGTATTCTCGGCTTTATACCATACCGCATCACGCAAGAGACCAGAACAGTGGATGGCGAGTGCAACTCACCATAACGGTATACCAACTACCCACACCGTGATCTAGAAACCCTTTAGTTATTTCCTTGTTCTTCTAACCGAGATCCTGGTGCTAAACTAGAGCGCTCTTCGGGAATATGCTGCGTACCCAGGCCATGTCTGGAAACCCACACCTTATGAAGAACGTCAAACTGGTCTTGGGGGCATTCAATTGTTAGTATCTGGACAAGATCCGAACACGCCCCACTTCAAATTACACTGGTTGCGAGTGATAGCTTGGTCTTTTGGACAACTTGAACGGTATTCACGTCAAAGGGAAAGCAACTGAGAAGAACCCAAGGTCCTAAATAAACTCGAACTTCTATCGGCGCGGGAGAATGGGCGCCAGTGGCACCCGTTTTACTCTGAAGTGACGCTTCGAGCTTCTAACTTCGCCCTTTGATCGGCTTTTTCATGCAACAAACATGCAATTGGCCATGTAAATTGCATGGGGCGCCACCACCGCCCGAGTGCGGGAACCAGGACTCTCTGTCGATCAAACCCATTGAGCACACAGGTGTGTCCCCGGTAGTTAATAGATCACATATGATGACGACGACGACGACGACGACGACGATAATGATGGGACTCCAGAGCTGTGGTACTGTCGGATAAACAATTGTGAGCACATGCGCGAAAATCGAAGTTCAGTTCTGTGGAAAGACCACGGGGATCCCTTTTCGCGCGATTTCGGGCCTTCTTTCCTAATGATCCTGTGCGCAAAATTTACAACGTGCTCTTCCCCCGGATCCTCCCCCCTTCCCCCGCGCCGCGGAAAGCGCGGGGCGATGAGTTGCAGCTGCACTTGCCCCTTTCTGCAGCCGGGTGAAGCGAAAAAAAACCGTCCACGGGACGAATGATGAGCCAGATTATTAGACGTCATTACCACGATCTCTCTCTCCACTGGGTTTCTCCAGGTCGCCCCGTCACATTACAACCGAGCCGAACCCCGAGGCAGTAACAACGTGGCACCATCCATAGAAAACCGAACCTCCCCCATCGCCCCCCACACAAACGCATATGGGACCGGTAGGGAAAAAAGGGAGGTCAACGGTGACGCAAAGGGGCTATTTTCTACCTAAGAAAAGACCAAGTCGTGACCTGTGGCCGGCGAAAAGTAGGGTATGATCGTCCATGTTCTTTGGTTACAACGCATGTTATCATCATCTTTAGTACGTCCCTCATGCATCAGTTCTATTTGCGGGCCCCACAAATCAAGCTGCTAAGGGTGGGGTAGTGGGGCTAGTGGTGGTAGTGGGGAGGGAAATAGTACTCCCGAGCCGCAAGAAAACAAACCCTAATCAAGCATAAACAATACAGTATCTCTCCATTTGAGAAGTTAGTCCGTATCGATCCTGTGGCGTTTGAACCACCGCGTTTCCTCCCAACTCAAGGCTCACGGCACTACAATTTCAGTAATCGCCCAACGCAGCGGCCTGAGCGCGCATCGCCGTGGCCGCCCTAGCTTACTGATGTCCCCCTGAGCCCCCGCCACCACCGCCCCCCGTTGCAACGGCTACGTTTCCCGGTTCCGACACATTCCACCGTGTCTGATGGCAAGGAGCACATGGACCCGGAGCCCTCAGGTTACATAATCCATGTTCTATTCCTGCCTTCAATTGATGATGTTCATTGATCGCCAACGCACGTTTAAGTCGGATTTTGCAAGATCTCGCTCGTGATCGTGACAGGTCAAGGGTTGTGTCCTCAAGACCTCACCTCCCTTGTGCTGCCTTGCGCGGGATGGCATACTGTAATAACTTAGTGCACAGGTTAAGAACCCCGGCCATCTATCCAATTCCCGAGTCCGAGTCCAGTAGTCCCACCCTCGTACTCATGGGACCTTCTGCGGCATTGTCCGGGCATCAAAGCGCCTCTGCAAAATTCTCCAAGTTCCCCCATTGCAATGCAGTCGGATTTGGTCCGCATATGGTGCAGCACTGCAACACCCTGGGAATTTGATGAGCGCACTATTGAAAATCGTGAAGGGCGCTCGTCTCCGCCGCCACTACTAGCCAAGAAATCATCAACCCTTACCACCATGTTGGAGACCGTTTCCTATTTTGATTTAGTTGGTCCCACACTAACACTGTAACACACGGGAAAGTTTTTACGAAAATTTGGCTCGATACGAAACATAATGATATCTTGCATTTGCTACGGTACCAATAACTTCCCCCCATTGAGTCCTTACTACACACACAGGTTTGCAATGCGGAACGAAAAACGAAAGTGAAAAGCAACAGTACACAAAACCCCCATGCCAATGTGAAACACTGGGTGGAAAAAAGGTTTGTTTCCAAGTATCCCCAAAAAGGAAAAAAATGCGATAACAATGGGTTTAAAATAGGCAAGGAATGGAGAAGGGACGAACAATGAGTTTGATGTTTAGTGACTGTTCAGTGATCGATATGAGACGTGATTGGGATACGTGAATGAACCCCCACATCCCAGAGTTAGTTGCCACGATAGAAACGGGCACTTGGACGCTGTCATCGTTCATGGACTTGGCAAATAGTTGACGTACGGGGGCGCCGTGAAACCATTGAACGCCACTTTGGGTGCCGGAATATGCATGGGGAAGCCACTCGCATCAAAATCGTGTTGCAGGGGTTGCATGGAAATGGCGTAATCCTGCCCTGCTTGATGGTATACGGTAGCAGTACTATTGGGCAATTGGAATCAAGATTAGTAACCGTGTGGGTTGGGCGACGCGTGGAGCGGAGCGTGGGTGACTCACGAATCGTAAGGATGGGGACCCTGCCCAAAGCTCGTGGCGCTTTGCTCATATTTGACGTCGGGCTGCACGTAGACCTCGTGTTCCACGAGGTGTCGACTAGGCATGTCAAAGTGGGGCAACAAAGGGAGCTGAATCTGCGCATGTAATGCTGCTGCTGCTGCTGCTGCTGCCGCCGCTCCCTGCGCGTCGCCAGCGTGTGCAGGCAGCGGGGCTGGGCCGACCACTACAGGCTGAGGTCCGGCGTGGGTGGCACGGTGGCGTTCGCCACGGACGGGATGTGGTGCAGCAATCAATGATGGCCGCCGTCCTGCAAGGGCATTCTGGTGGCTCGTGGCGTCCGGGAGTAATTCCCCGTGGTTGTGGAATTGCCACGGCTCCTCCATCGAACAATCGTCACTTGGAGTAGAGCCTTCCCAGTACGAGCTCTGGTCGGCATAGTGATGGAGCGAGAGAAATTCGGGCATCTCTGCCTTGATGACCGTACAGTGGTTAGGCCCGGGTGGTTGTCCGGGGGTGGGTGGACTCGATTCCTTGTGACGTTGTGCCGGAGTCGCTGGCTCCTCTCGGGTCTCGCGGCGTGAAGGACGACGGATCTTAGTGGCGGATGTCGTGGGGGTATTTGCAGCGGCTGCATCTGATACAATTTCGGATGCATATTCACAGGTGTAATCCCGCGCGGCACAACGAGCACAGGAAGGCCGAGTTCCGGTACACTTTATTAGATAGGTAGATGGAAAGGCCAACCTTAAGCGCAAGCCTTGGACAGACGAAGAGAGGGAGGACATACCTTTGCCTTGCGCTCTCGACATTTTTTACAAGCCTCAGAGGCGCGCTGATTGCGCAAAGGTGTAGGGGAGCGCAAGAAGACACAGTCGCCCTCGGGACCAGGCAGAATACCTGCACGGTACTCCTCATACTCGTGGCCCCACGAGACGTTGTAAGGGATGAGGTTCCAGGCATCATCAGGGTCGGATGGGGTGTGCACCACCGCTGAGTCGGGCGATGGGATGGAATAGCCGCTGGAAGTGGACGGTGAGAAGTTGGAAAATGTAGGCGAGATGGTGGACTCGGATGTGTCGAGAGTGGGTGAGAAGGCGAGGCGCGCGTTTGGAGCTGGGAGATGATGGAGAGTATCGTCGTTGAACTCGGTCACCATGTCGTCCACGGAGGGGGGAACAGTACATCCTGGGAATGTACATGACGACTTGGCACGTGAGAAGGAGATGGGTGAGACCTACGACTGTCATGCCGCTGTTGTAGGGTATCGGGGCCAGGACAAAAATCGTTACTGCCATCGACGGTGATGGTAAAAGTTCCAAACATCGGAGGGTGAGACATGATGTAAGAAGCTAACCAAGCAAGTGCTGTGACAGGACTCGGATAGCGGGAACTTGAGTTTGATAAAGGCAAGTTTGGGACGGGAAAGAGGAGGGGTGAGGAAGGGAAAGAGCTGGAGAAAAGGAAGGGGAGACTATAAAGATGACATGATATGTGACTTGGGAGCCACAACCGAGGTGAGGTTACTCGAAGGGGATCGAATCAATTGTGTTCCACCAGCTGATATTTTCAGTGAGTTGTTCATTGATACGGATCTAGATACAGAATGCGGGCGGACGATCGAGATGAGGCAGTTCGAAGAAATGCGTCGATTGGGCGCCGTGTACTCGTTTCCTCCTAGTCCCGTTCTCGCCTTCTTCTGGAGACAATTCTTGGCCCGTGTCCGTGGTCGGCCCTTGGCTAGCGATCATTTGAAAGAGATGAAAAGGTGTGACATGGTGTGCGCGACATGGACCCCCAAGAGGTGAGCACGATGGGGAGGGGTGACCGTCTTCCGCTGCGGGGATGTAAAAACTTCTGGCGGCGTCGATGATTTGTCCCTCGACGATCCTCCTTGCGGACCCGGGCCAGCGAAAAAAACTGCTGGGTAGGTTTATACATTTTTGGGTTGCCGATCGCTCGCAAAGTGTCAGGCGCACTTGGCACCTGGAACTCGGCACCATGCTGAGCAAACGTGGATGACAAGGCTGAGACGTATGGATGACACAAAAAGGTCCTGAGCGCGCTCAAAAACGTGAGCTGGCTTCTTCAGCCCTTCACAACGATTTATTCCTGTCCCATTTTGAAATAAGAATAAAATGAAATGAATTTCGTGCGATTAGTCGCTCGTAAGACGTAACTGCTACAGTATCGGTGCAGTGGGGGTTGTAAAAAAAAAATTGAGGCTTTTTAGTTTCAGACCGTTTAGGAGATCTGTCACATCCAGGAACCGATAAGAATGTGATGGGGACGTGACAGGGCACGGTCACATCAAGGAGGATGTCCCAAAGCGGTAACGAGGGCTAAGCAAAACTCCAAAGTGCGACCGCGTGAGTGCGTTGATGGATCACGCTCGTCCCTGTTTCGCTCTGGCCCAATGTCCATGATTCTAGCCCATTATTAGGCACACTGTCCATCGCGGGCTGTCCCAGGGTATTGGCAGGTCACCGCGACTATCATGCTTCTAGTTTACTCGCACCTCGGAGATGAGTCTACCACTCCCACTGGGGAAGGCAGGGGCCGAATACTAAAATTAAAATATGCACCCATGCACGCTACTAACTAGTTTTCCGCTCCAAAATAAGCCGCGCCAGAAGCGCCTCGGCCAATTTCGGATGCTGCTGCGGTAGAAGGGCAGCCCCACATGTGTAGACGCCCAAAACCGTGATCGGTGGACCAGATTGTGATGGGCTCTGGATTTAGTGTCCAGGGTCGCCTCCACTCCCCAGGTGCCAGGTAGGTGCGCTATGATAGGATCCCAAAAGGGCAAGCATGTAAACATGGGGTTACTCAAAGTCACGGGGGAAAGGCGAGTGAGAAACGTGTGGAAACTTAAGGTGTGCATTGCCCAGATCCATCCAACGGCTATCCGGATATCGGATCCTCGCTCTCGGAAATCGAGTATACCTTCTTTTTCTGGCGCTTGTTGAGGAGCGACAACCGGTCTTATACGCCATAGACATGAGGATCACAATCAGGCAGGCGCTGACACAGGAGCACGTCCACCAATAGGCGTTAATATGGATGTTCTAAACACTAACTCTGCTACACGGTGAAACCCACGCTTCTTATTGTCGTCAAGGGTAGTTTTTTTAGCCGATAACACACTTGGCAAGATACAGACGATACGTCCGAGGGTCACTGCAAAGTGACACCCACCAACCAGAGAGGGAGACCGCGTCATCATGTTGTAGGGTCATGCAACACAGCAAGCAGATATCGCTTGTCTTTGAAGAACCACTTAGAAGACGAAAACACCTCGCCCATGGCATAAACGACTCACCTGGAGATATCATGATCTCGTGGCGTTTGGTTCGAATGCGCATAAACCGAATTTCATCCTGGAAATGTCGCCATTAGCGGCAAAGTGGGAGAGAGAACAGGGAGGAAAGAATACGCACACCTTCGTTCACTTCACCGCTGACCTCCTCCAGCGCAGTTTGAACACCCTCGATTATCTTTCCTATCGCGGATGCGTATTTCCTTCCATGTTCACCCTCGAATACTACGCCCGAGTGTCTGATTATGCTGACGGGTTGGCCCCGCGAAAGGAGGAGATAACCGAGAACAGATCTGTGAGAAGAGAGGAGAGCGAGCGTCTGTTCGAGCTCTGGGGTTGGGAGGGAAGAAGGGGTTGCTGTAGAGGTAGCCTGCGGTAAGGGGAGGGAGGCCTATCTTCGGAATGCGGTTACAATGATTCAATTTCGAAGAGAGTAGAAACACACCATGAACAACAAGGGTGACTCACCGCCAGAGGCGACGCCTTGCTTGTACAGATCACGTGGCTTAGCCCTAGAGCGATTGTTCACTGGACACTGCCACAGTAACTCACTACTAATATGCCATGATGGAATGCCACAACTGCGAGTCGAGGCAGCGGCAGTTTTATTGCGAGAATTGCATCAGAGCACAGTACGTCGCGTCTGACTGCTCATCGCCTACCCCACTCATCCATCGCGATACCCCTCAAAAGTCTACGCGACTTTCGCTTGCAAATACAGCACGCCGCCGTTGACCGTGATGAGCAAGTCCGCAAAGCGGCCGCTGCAATCGACACTATAACTGATTCTCGCCTGCGACGCGCGGATCTCTCTTTGGGCCAGGAAAGACTCGATGAACTGAATGAGGAGCTTGCCAATTTGCGCAGGGAGAACGACAGAGGTCAGTCAGTTTCACGGTCTGCATGCCCTCCGGAGGCAGGACCTCTCGGGTACTGAAGTTCGTCTTTATTTTTTCACCGCCCGTAGCTAGACAACGTCTTCGAGCTTTACGCGAAAACCTCGCGACGCGCCGCCGGACCCTCTCTCAGGCCAAGCTCCTTCCACCCGCGCCCCTCGATCCCCTCATCGCCCGCGAAATAACCCAGCTGAACGCGCGCGCAGAGACTATTGCCCGCGCACGCAGCGGTCTCGTCTCGGAACTGGTGGAGGTGTTCAATATTGTTGAAGTCGGTGGCCGTCCACCAATCGGTGGAAAGGCAGGCACTAAAGGCGAGTGGACAATAGGCGACCTCGTCTTACCCGTACCTGGGGACATCCGGCGTACGTGTGTTCATATCCTTTTTTGTTATTTTCAAGCTTTCTTACTGGTAGAGCAGGGTACCCTCCCGACCATATCAATGCGGTTATAACACACAGCCTACATTTCATAGGACTTCTCACATTCTACCTGGGAATTCGCCTTCCATTCGAGATTACTTGGACGGGAGGGAAGCTTGGCGTTGGACAACCTTGGATACGCTCCATTAAAGGGTCAGAATCAGGCAGCTGGGCAAAGTAAGTGGATAAATCCTTGTAATTCGTTGACCCACTTTTTCTGACCGGTTTTCAATAGGTGGACATCCAAGCACTGTCTTCATGTCTCTGCATCCTCTCCAGCCCCAGCCCCAGCCACTGACACGCCTGTACCGGCGGCTCAATTGACATCTGATTCGTATATAGAGACCCACCCACTACCCGACCCGTCATCCTCGTTTACGACTGCATACGCAATGCTGCTATACAACGTTTGCTATCTCGCATTCACACAGGCCGTTGAGATCCCTCTTTCTCAGGCAGGTGACGTCCTCTCAAATCTTTGGTCTGTTTGCTGCTCTACAGAGCTTGGACGGTCTGCTCATATCACTCTTTCTGCCCGAGTGAATGACTCATTATTGATGCAGCCGATCTCACCAAACATACCCGCTACTTCCGCCACCCACACCACCTAGTTTCCCACTCGACTTTGCACAGCTACTCCAGGCTACTGCTGCGACTCCCGCGTCACGTCCACGCCCGGCGCGCCCACGAACCGCGGGAACAAACAAGCATAGGAGTCAGATACCGGAAGAGGACGAGTGGGACTTGTTGGATGATGATGAAGCAGGTGCTGCCGAATTCCCCTAGTACTAAATAATACATCGCTCTACCCCGCTTTCCTCCCTTTTCCTGCAACATCGCTATCCATCTGTAGCAATAACTGCGCACACTTGTATCACACATTCTTTTAGTCCATTTGTCCCAAGTATCACTACTAGATCTTGATTTTCTGTTGTCCTGACGTGGTGGGTGTTGATAGACACTTTTGTGACAAAAGAATCTGCAAGCTGCCGGTATCACGAGGGCGGATGAGCTAGGATTGATTTGGAGGAACAGATATGGTTAAAGTAGCCGTGGCATGTACAAATGATTGTGGGAAGGAGGGAGAACAAGAGAAGAGGGACAAGCAAGTCCGGGAGTCC
The DNA here is from genome assembly GCA_003316425.1 of Russula lepida. Classification (NCBI taxonomy): domain Eukaryota; kingdom Fungi; phylum Basidiomycota; class Agaricomycetes; order Russulales; family Russulaceae; genus Russula; species Russula lepida. Next base: position 35,854 of record QFEZ01001627.1, read on the forward strand.
GGGCCATATATGAGGTCATGGGACAGGTCGGCGCCTCGCACGTTTCCCGACCTTCCAAGTGCTATCCTCAGTTGGGAAAATTTGTTGTTCAAAGTTGGTGCAATATGGTAAAAATAAGCTCACACAATACGGAATGGGGTTGTGGAGTGTGGACAGGGAGGACTTGATCAATGTTTAGCCCCACCCCCCGGTTCCAGGACACAATGGAAGCTCCCTCCGCCTCATGCTCAGCTCTCCGCGTGCGCAGCGAGAGAACAGTACACACCACCCGGTTTCAATCAGAGGACCGTGATCCGAGCCGAGAAATCGACGTTCACGAATCCCCGTTCTCGGGCCTTTTTGGAAAGCATGATTTTCGATGCATGGAGAACAATGAGACTTCCTCTCCCGGGTCACGGACTCTCACGATATGTACTAGTTCAACCCTTTGGTTTTAGTCTCGCCGATGGACGCTGGATTTATGAGTGTGACTGAATGCCGAATAAATGACATCTTTTAATTTAAGACAATGGAATGCACTTTGCTTGACAGGACCCTCCAACAACAACCAGACCTGAAACAAAAAGACAGACCTGTGCAGAGTAGCGCGAATTATGTGGAGAAGGAATGGTGGTGCGTGATGCCCCATCTAGAGTATTGCTATTGAACTGATGGGGATATGTTGCAAAAAAAGAATGAATTGTCGGAGGAAATAGTTACGCACACTAGTCATGAAAGGGGGTGAGACCTGCCAGTGTAACTCAGGTCTGGCCCCCACCAACTCCCTTACTATCATTGATATCCCCAATAGCACCACCGTTTCAGGTATGCACGGTCAATATTAATGGCCAGGTCAATGGCCAGTCGTCCGCTTCCGAAGAACGGATGGGAACGTAACCCCACGTGCATGGATCTACGGTACATCGTGCGACATTTCAGTGACCAACGGGGCTACTACTTACTGTGCAACATGGTAACTCTGCAATCGTTGCGCTCGTTCAATATGAGTGTAGATAAGGGCAATCCAATCAGTCGCTGTCAAGGCAACAGAACCCTGCCCAAAGCCATCACGGTCACGGTACTGGGTCAAACATATCTATGGGCGGTTAATGCGTTGATCGCGACCGTGACACGAACAACGGGACAAAACGGTCAAAGAATATGATAAAGAAGTCAGGGTCTCGGGGTTCCCGGATTCACCTTGACCTTTTTTTCTTCCTTTTTTCCCATATTTCAAGTGAGGTGTATCGGTGGAGATTTGTGAATCTCAACAGATTTTGATCCCCCCTTTTCCCCCCAAACATCTGGTTGCCCAGACATACCCCTTCGTTGGACAAAAGCGTAGATCGGCACGACGATCATAAGCATGGAATCAGAATAAGCCCTCGCCCCTTGCTCGGTTACGGTCACGGTTACACAGCACATACGCGATACGAACCCGACGGCAGCGTATAGTATTCATTCACCCGTTTGAATAGCTTCGTCCCAGTCTGAGTCGGGTTTACTAGCGTTGTCACCGAGGCTTGAAAAATAAAAATTTAGGTACAGTAAGGATTTCCAAATCCTTGGCTAACTGCCGGTGCCTGCTATCGTGACTACTGTGCTATAGCAGCAGGATCCCTCATAAGTGCCAACGCGGTCGAGTGAAGGGTCTACTCTAAGGCACACTCTGGTTCACTCGTCGGAAAGTGTACTGAGGAAGTATATCTTCGCCGCGGGTGTTGTATATGGTTGGTACCACAGTAATTGAGAACCAGAGGTTCTCAATTCTCCGAGTCCGTAAAACCATTTTACGAATCGGACAACGGCGGCCATCATCGCGCACCTTCTGTGAGAAGGTCCTTCCTCCAAGGGTGAAAAGAAAAACCAGTGGGCAACAGATCATCAGAAACAGAAGTGCGGTTCGTTTCGCGACGCCACTCCCCATTGTTTCGTTCATTTTTTTGCGAGATATCATCATATCAGAGTTTGTGTTCAAATGCAGAAAAAAAGGGGGGGGGTTGTTTGATTTTTTGGTTTTTCTCCCCCCTTGTAAACTCAAAATTTTCTCTAGTTTAGGGAATCCTGATGGGTGCCGTACTGGGTAAGTAGTTAGTGAGATCTCGCAAAGCAAGGGCTATGGTTCGTTGCCGATCCAAAGCTTCTTCTTATCGACGGCCATGTCAGGCCATCGTGCGCATTCACCTTGGTATTCACATCCCTCCTGCACTTTGTGCATTTCTCTCTAGTCAGCCATGCTAGCTCTCGAATTAATTTAAATAAAAAAAACTTTCAGAGCGCTCGGGGGAGCAGGAAGATGCGCATTTGCGGCGCATGTTACCCTGGACACTCTCACGACGAAGAATAGATGCACGCATGTACTTACAGTACAGTAGCACTGCGTATCACACATACGATCAAACGTACGAATGCACATAAATCGTGGGTGAATGCCATTGCCGACTAGGGACGTAAAAAAAAAAGGGAAAGAAAAAAAAAAGGCCTGCACATTTTTCCGCCTGACATCGTGGGAGACGGTGGCATGGAGAACCAAAAACTGGCGCTTATACAGATCGCAGTACGAAGTTTTTTTCATAACAGAGTTTTTTTTGATTTTGGTGAACTAGACGCCTGTGGTTCATACTGTACTGCGCCATATATACGTGTACTGTACAGTAAAGTTACTGTGTGCGCGGGCCACTTGTACGAGTGGGGACGGGGATCAGGAAGCAAAAAATGAAAATGAAGTGATGGCAATGGACGAGCCTATTGCCGAGCATATGTACACACACACACAGACAAGCGTGACCCTTACCCGGGCATCGCGTGGCCGACACGTGGCGGCGGATACCTTGGAACGGGCGTTGGAAATTTCCTCGAAATGGACTAGTTCAATCTTCCTTGGAACGACGATGATGATGATGTGGAGAAGCAAGGGCGTGTTTTCGGTGCGATAGTCGTGTGTGTTTACATGTGCACGGTCATCGTGTCTCCCGTACTGCGGCAATGTGGCAACTGAGTCGTTATTTCCACCCCACTGCATCCCTCGGAGTCCCCCTACCTTTTTCTCCATGGCCGCGTACAGCATGAAGTAAATTTTACATTACTCCCTCAGGAGTCTAATGGGAGCAATCAATACATTAGGGACACAGCAACACGATGTGTAACCCGCAAGTAAGAATGGAAACGGTCGGGTTTCATGTTCCCCATGTGTTTGAGTGACTTGCTTAATGGCATGATCGGAAAAACATTTTTAACTTGCAGAGCCGCGTGAGGGGATGATACAGTGAAACGTGAGACCATGATGTCAAGAGCCCAAGCTCGAGCCATAGGGCAGGGAGGCCGCGAACCTCAACAAGCTTCATCTGCGGCGCTCATTGACCTCAAAGTCAATTACACCACGATTCACCTCCTATTGTCAAATGAAACATGATGGACTAGCATCTGCCGTGTCTGCGTTGACGACTGTTAGTGCATAAGCACTGAATCATTAGAGGAAGAGATCCTTGCAAACGACTAAGAAGAAGAAAACAAAAGCAACCATCTCGTCAATAGGTTAATCTTAGTACTGCCCTCCAAAACCCGTTATTAACTCACCCCGCACTAGAGTAGCTCTATGCAAGCGGGTTCCATCCATCGCCCGCAGGCCACTTCATCTCGTCCCGTTCTAACGAAGCACGACGTCGCGCTCCGGCAGCCGGTGACTCAGCATCGACCCCAAGCCCGTCCTCGCTACTCGAGCCACTCGGGACGCCGCCCCCACTACCACTGCCACCACCATTCTCTCTCCCTTCTGCAATGAGTCGCTCGTCTCTCTCAAGTCCAGGGACCCACCCACGTCGACTAATGCCCGCTTCCGCTTTGTATCGCACGGCCGAGAACGTGTCCCGCATGTCATCCCAGCGGGACTCACGCGCAGAGAGCGATACGTGACGGGCCAAACGCCCGAAGGTCGGATTCAGGGCAGATGGTGTGCTCGTAGTTGTGTGTGGGAGGTACGAGGGAGTTGACGAACTTGTGCCTGCTGGCGACGACAGCTGCACGCTGTCGGGACGGCGCCGGCGCGGAACTGGTGGTGGCGATGTGTGATTAACGGACTTGGATCGCGCAAAACGTGGTGAAGAGGGCGAGGAGGAAATGGTGGTAGTGGTGGTGATGGCAGAGGAAGAGGCGGCAGCAGCGGGGGACACAGGGATGATTGCATACTCTGCCGTCATTTTGCGATTTGGATGTACGGGTGGGGGAAGGTCAGTCGTTGGCCGCGAGGGCGATGAGGAGCGTGACTGAGAACGCGAACCCGAGCGATGTCGAAGCGGGGAAGGTGAACGCCGGAGGGTACGGGAGATGACACTTGCGCCCGCAACTTGCTCAAATGAGTGTGTGGAAGTGACCGACGCGGGGGGGCTAACATGTCGACGAGGAGGTAGCACAGGTCCCACACTATCGAAGGAAGAACGCGAACTCGTGCCGCTGCCTCCAAGCCGCTTCGGCGGGCTGACGCTTGGCGAGGAGCTCTTAAGAACTTGGAGAACACGCTCTTGCTCACGCTGCACCTCGACACGTTTTGCCTCTTGACCCGCCTTGCTGGCCTGTAGGGACTGCTGCATGAGGGCAGATGTTAAATGAGGAACTTTTGTGGGAAGTTGAGGTGGAAGTGGTCTGGGAGGAGAAGCACCGTTGGATGAGGATGCTGAGGAGGGGAATGACCGTGGGGGAAGGACAGGCGGAACTTTACGGGGTGGGAGAGGAGGCAGCCTGCGCTCAGGTGAGGGGCTAGATCTAGTTGGCACTGTAGGAGTGCGGTTGACAAATGGGTTGGATGCGTGATGAGCAGGAGCAGGTGGGGGCGTCGGTGGTGGCAATGAGTGCGGCTTTGAGGGAACTATGGTTGGGGAGGAGACGGTGCCAACGCGGAGATCCGGATGGATAGGAGGTTGGGGGTGGTCATGGACGTGATTCGTGGGTAGGAACGGGTTGGTGCTGGTGTCAGACGTTGGAGCATCAAAGACACCGACGGTGCCGGCTGAGGCTTGACGTCGTCGGGGGGGAACTGGAAAAGATCGGGTAGGGCGGTCATTTACGGTTCGCGTCGGCGAGGTGGGTTCATGGTGCAAAGGGTTTAGATGGACTGTGGAGTGATTGTAAGTAAAGAGATGGACGCAATTGCTGGTTGTGGCATAAAACGCGACACAAACCAGTCACGACGCGGATAAAACAAAAGGTGACGGGTGAGGACGAACCTTGTTTGAAGACGAGGTTTCTGTCCAACTCTGCACCACCACGAACGTGTAGGACGAGACGAAGGACGGCAAAGAACTGGCCCTTGCTGAGGGTCGCATCCTGCCCCGGACTTGGGGAGAAGAGGCGTAAAATCTTGGCTCGGAGTTGTGAGGGTGAGACAGGTGGAGACGAGAGTGAGATACGCACTTGGTCGAGATCGGATACGAGGAGGTCAGAGTAGCGGCCACGAAGCCAGGCACGGGCCTCGCGTACGGGGACGGTAAGTTTTTCGAAATGGTCGTCGGTGTTGAGTGGTTGATCGAAAGCGACAAGGTCAGCAAAGGAGGAAGTGAAGAGGGTATATTCATCGTCATTCAGAGCTGATACATGCAGGAAAAGAGAACGCATGTGGGTGTGCGACGGAGAGGAGAGGGCGGAAGCAAGTCGAGTGGCGCTCTGCCTCACCCGAGCCGTGCTCCACTCGGCCTTGTCCGGTGGCAGCAAACTAGAGTGATACATATCATTGTTCAATTTCTTGAAGCGCAGCAACCATTTCCTTCTTTGAACTCGCCCCACTCCTTTCCTCACCATCTACCGGTCTACCAGACCCCCGCTCTGTCTGCCGAACCAGCTGCGCGCTGGCCCAATTGAGGTAACCCGCTTCGTCGACCTCCCACTGTCGTTTACCAGGCTCGAGTCCCAGAATGTGCACGTCCCCGTTCGTGACGTGAGGGTGGGGCGCCAGCGTAGAGATCGCAGCGTAGAGCTCATCGGTGTCCTTGGCTACTGCGTGGAGCGTCTGCAATTGTTCTGGCTGGATGAAGGAAAGCCGGTCAAGACGCATCTCTGCTTGTTTTGCGTGTCGTCTGCAAGTTCGTGCCGCCTTGGTCAACAGTCGTTTCAAATGCTTTTGCTGCGAGACCAACAAATAAAGAGATACAAAACAAATGAATAAATTAAAGTGACAATCAGATTCGGGACGCAGCGTTACATTTTCGATTTTCCGCCGTAGCTCATCAATCTCTGCGAGCAACTCTGCCTCCTTCTCGGGTGGCTGATCATCAAGGTCGAGGCCGGCCTGGTGGGGCACGACGACCGGGAGATCGGGCGGCGTCATAGCGAATATGTTGCGGAGGGACCAAGCTTCAAAAAAATCAAAAGCGATGTCGGTGTGGAACTCAAGAAGTGTTTGGAAAGAGACCAGCCCTTGCTCGAGCTCCTTGTCTGCCGCATCTGCCCACCCGGGCTCGCGCTCGAGACGCGTCTCGGCCCAGCGATTGAGAAAGTCTTCCATCGCGTCTACGGCTCGCCCAACTCCATCATTGGCAATGTTGATCGTGTCATCGAGGAGGAAATGTGGTGAAAACGAGAGAATTTCTGGGACAAGGACGGTTGGAGTTGGTTTCGATACCCTTTGTTGAGATTGAGCCATGGCAGTCGTGACTAGAGTTATACACGGCTTATGTAAGCAAGCCTCGTGACTATCGTCTGAACTCGCTGCACGTGCCGGATACTCAGAGGGGGCGAGTTCATCAAGAGGTCGTCTGGCATTAATACTGGCCTTCTGGACAGCATATTCGATTTTGGGTTGTTTGACCAAGCGTACCTTCCAGAGGGTGATGCTGAAATCTCCCATGTCTATGAACTTGACGGCCGTGTTTTCTAGGAACTGGTGGAGTCTTTCGAGAAGAGCGCTATCGAAGGGCTCCAGGTAATGACTAAACATGTGGGGCTTTTCTATCTTTAAATGTCGCATGAGGATCACTAACATTTGGTTGTGCAGCGGTCGACCTGCGATCAAGGTAGCAACACATTGCGCTCAGATCATTACAACTACATACACATACATCGATTCTGTTGCTGGGCTCCGATGCCGTTCTGCGATGATGGTCTAAGACTCTGCCAATTGAAATACCAGCAAAAAGCCCGCCACGACTTTCCTGGTGTGGCGAGTTGCCATGCGGAACATAATCTTTTTCGACGTCACGCGAGAGGTGGTACCGTGACAGGGCCACGAGGCAGACCGTCGTGTGTTGTTGCCTGACGGGCTCTGGAAGGAGCTTCGAATCATGCAGCAGTCCGGGTTTTGATGCGCGAGTGAGTTGGAGGGGAAAGAGACTGGTATAATGGATGCTGTACATTGGAGCGCTCTCAGGCTCGAGGATCAATACGGCATCTTTAACCTCGGCGGAGCGAGAAAACACAAATTCCTGCGGCAAATTTCACCAGCTCGCCTTCTTCGTCCACCTGATCGAGTGTCCAGCACAGGGCTCGGGCATCGAGTTGGCCGTTTGCCCTCTTGGCTGCGCCATGGACAGCTTCATTCATATCCTGAGACAGAAATATTTCCCTAGAAAATCCAATACGTGATCGATGGTGTTGACCCAGCCAAGGCCGACCTTTGAGGGTGTACCAAGCGGGTGCTAAGAAGGGCGACGTGTATGAACTGTCGTGGCATATGACTGGCATAACCGTTATGGCAGTGTACATAAAAGATGGCCGTCGTGGCAAGAACGATGTGAGTCACACCCTTGGTGAAATAAGAGGAGCGGATGCCACGGACACGCTCATGGATCGCGACCTGAGGTTGGGTCAGTTGGGGTGTCCACGTTGTCGGCGAGCCCAACGTTACTGGAGCATTGCAAGTAGAGAGCAAAAAAGAGAGATGACAAGACTGAGAAACCAGTGAGTCACCCGTGACCGGACTGAGGAGATCACAGACCGGGCCGGGTCGAGACGGCCCTCAGTTTAAATTTTAGACGTCGAGCATCGCAGGAGTGACGATTCACTCTTTCCACAGCCAATTACAGTACAAGGAAAGATCTTGCTTACATTGTCCAAGCACAAAACGAAATCAAACAAAATCAGACGTTTCACGCACAATTTTCCCTGCGGCGATTGACATGATCCCGCTCCGCCTTCAAGGTAGATAATTCATTGAGGTCAATGACCTTGAATGGCCAACTCAGCCAATTCCCTCCGCTGCGCATCGCGCGGACTCCCATGTCCTCCAATAGGTCGTCAACAAGTTGCGGCCAGCTGTGACGAGAGAGGTCACACATGTGAGCTGATGCTGACAGGGGGGTCCCAACTGCCAAGTTGAGGACAAGGAAACTCACTTCCAAAAAGCGACAGCACTCGAGTGGCTATCGGGTATCCATTTCAAGGCATATGGGTACCGTCTTCGCACCCATTCCCCATCATAATGCGTAGCATCGAGCGCCTCTCCAATGCTCCGTGGAAGTCGCAGCGCATCGCCTCGAAAGTACGCGGAAATCCAATGAGCAGACACCTCGCACACGTATGTATGATGAGCATTGAACTGTTGATTAAAATTGGTTATCTTTCCCAATCACATGAAAAAAAAGGTAAGAGTAAATTTTATGTCATACCATAGCTCCGTTGACGGCAAAGTCTCGGTTCAAGATGTTCTTCGCCGGCACTAGTCCTCGATATATTGACGCCGACCACAGTGCTTCTCCCTGTATATCAGGGGGGTTAGCGAGGCTCGCGTAGTCCCACCGATATTTTGTCTTTGGGTCTGGACGATACCGGCACAGGCCGAGTTGTTCCATCGAAATATCTACGCACAGAAACAGTAGGTAGTAGTGCCAGTGAAGATATGTCTTGGTATTGTAACACTTCGTACAGTCACACTCACCATCGAAGATTGGATGCCAAGTAGATTGGTACCCAGTTGCAAGAATGACGGCTGCGGCGGGAAACACACGTCCATCGTCGAGGATTATCGAACGCCCGTCATCTCCGAATTTTGTCACTCGCGCGGGCGAGACGAGAGATATTTTACCCGCAACCGCGAGCGCGTGAAAACTCCCCTCGCTGGGGACCCCTTCGTCGTTGGTGCGTGTGTTCCAAAGTAGGGGATGAGTACGACGAAGTGGGGAATCGCTTGAGATTCCCAGAACATGCAACTGCAGTCGGTGGTGAAAACCTTTGTAAAGTTCGGTATAATGTTTTTACCGAGTACTTGGCCAGGGCCGTCCAAAAAAAATACACAATAACGGCGCCCAACCAAGTGGTGTGCAAGAAGCGTCTGATAAGCGTCAGACGGGACAGCCGTGTAATATACCTAGCAACCTCACTCCAGGCGGGTGCGTAACTCCTTGTGGGGGGACATTATAGAGAGAAACCTGAAATCCGCTTCAGAATCGGAATGAAGTGCCCCAAAAAATTGATCATGATACCTGCTCTTCCTTATATAGGGTGGTAGAGGAGTTGAGCTTGCCAAAAAAGCATCAGTAGTGTCAAATATCATCGTAACGGGGAGGCCTTCTCTAGCGAGAAAGGCAGCAGAACTTGCACAGTTGGTTAGACGTAGTTCGAATGTGTGGTTCGTTAAGCGCACTCTTGTGCCGATTTCCCGCCTCCCACGACTATTATGGGTACACCTGGGGCCTTGTTGGAGTCAACAGGTGTTGTGCATGTAAGAAGGTCGTCAATCCGCGACTTGAAGTGCATGGAATGCAGTACAGGACCAGAAAATTGTGCTGCCTTGGCTGCATCGGGAGTCAATGAGCCCGGGTAGTGCGGACCACTACAACCCTAAGAAGCCGTGAGACAGAAGATGAACTCGGCAATGGCGGTAGACAGAACTCACTCCGGTGCACAAAATGATCCGTGAGTAATACGAAACCTTCTCTGCGCCGCCGGTCCTTCTGTCGCGCACAAGCACCTCCCACCCTCTCCCATGATCTCCTCGACGGATGTTGAGTACCTCGGTTTCGAAACGGATTTTACCCTTCAGAAATCTCTCGGTAAAATCCTCCATGTACTGTCGCACGTCATCGCCCGACAATCGACCTCCGGTCTCGACAGAATTACCAGGCACACGCATTGGCATGGCAGAAAATCTGAACTCCCCATGCACGCTAGTAGATTTCCACATTAGAGGAGCCGGTATGCAAAAGGGGGGGAGGATGAGACAGACCTGTTTATGCGGAGTCCAGGATATACGCGCTCTTCAGACCAAACGCCACCAACGGAACTGTCGCGGGTGAGTACCTCGACACTCTTGAAACCGTCTTGAAGCAGGACGTAGGCTGTTATAAGTCCAGCAATACCCGAGCCAATGATTCCTATGGGCTCAAAAAGTGGATTGGGCTGGTTTTCGAACGAGTGAGTAGTAAACATCGTTTCGTGAGGCATGTCGTTGTCGGATGTGGGGGGAGAGAGCGAGAAAAATTAGTCAGGCAAGGAGAGGTCAGTAGTAACCCTCGGGGGTATTAAAAGTGCTATACCATCACATGGACTGATACCAAATATTGTAGGGAAATTACGGGAAATCAGAAAGTCCATCGTGATACAGCGCTCGACTTACCACATTGGCACCCACGTAAACGTCGAAATTCCGAGCCTCGCAAAGTGGTGTAAGATATGCTTCGGATTCATTCGGATCGGAGCGGTGGAACAGCTGAGGTCCACGGAGTAGGCTATGGAACATAACGAAACATGATGGCCTACTACCCAGTACGTACCAAATCGCACAATCGGCACAATGTACTTGACACTGCCCTACAAACCGAACTATTATACAGAAAAACCAACAGAGGCACGGAAGTTGTAGCGAAGAAGTCCTCAACTTGAAAGGTATTGGGTGTGCAAGCCAAGACCGAGTCACGGTAGATTGAAATAACGTGGTAGACATACTAATACCTCAATCAATTTGATGAGAGCGCACAATAGCCTAGATCTGCGATTCAATTAGTTGATGCCGACCACATTTCCGAGCTAGCGTGTTTCATCACCCATCAGTCGTTCCTTAGTTTAGTGCCATTGCATTCCTGGACCTGTAGACACTCATTTATATAGTGTAGTCAGTCGTCTCGAGGTTGATTGCAACCCTCTGAATTCAATCAAAGCCGGTCTAAATCCATGTCTCAATCCAATCAACTTACAAAACTTAGAAGTGTGCCGTAATTACCAGAGTTCCCGCCGGAGATAATGCGAACGATTGCGTAACACGGCGGGCATGGATAAGGACTAGTACTGTCATTTCGGGCTCCGCTTGCCCATTCCTGAGTCCTGCCCGTCCGCCATGTCACGGTCCCGCGCCAAGTTGCCCAGGCTCCACTGGCTGGGAGTTCAATTGGAGGTTTCTACGCTGTCCCAATGTAATGCTATACAGTGAGCCGAACGCGTTGTGCTGTCATATCTTTGAGCCGTGACGAGGACGTGACATTTTGTCAACAGGTGGTACCAAAAGCTAGAATCCTTATGATGAACATGTTCAGATTGGGCTCCCTGAAAAACCATGGGTACTCCCAGCGGGTATTTACGTGTTCTAAAAAAGAGCCGATGTGAGGAGAGTCACTTGATGTGCTAAAAATCATGCCCGACATTTTGTCAATAGGTAGGCCACTAGTAGCACTAGTACTGGCACGTGAGGATTCCTGTCATGAGCTGGTCACGCGCGCCTTGTCGCTGTTGTATTGTGTGAATGGCTCGTGAAGACAGCGACCTAGGCAGTCTCCTTCCACACCCCTGGGATGTCACCTCTCACCGGCAGTCCGATCAACAGCGTGTGGACCCTCATCATTTGAACGATCTGAGAAATGATAGATTTCCGCAGCACTTTCCTTTGACTACCCGATCTGCCGAGTGATCAAAGGCATTTCTGTGAGAGGTGTTCGAGTGGATGTCTTCCAATTAAACGGTCGTATACCCAATTCAGCAATCCCATGTGGCAACAACCTCTACGCAATAGAAACCTGCAGACAAAACCGCTAGCCGCGCTGGTTAAGCGGGACAGCTTGGAGGCGCTTCGAGGGTAAGCGAAATCGATGGTCCTTGAACGAAGGCGTCGAAGGATGAAACATACACCAAAGTAGAGGCATGTCACAGTAATGAGTCTAGCTTGCTCAGGACCTCCAAAACACCGGCAATGAGTTCGCATCCAGCGTCCTCGTCGCCACCAACCAATTCCTTGCGCACCTCCATAAGCAATCCAAGCACCGCCTCACGGCCGTCACTGCCATTGCTGCCCATTGCGATGCGAGGACCCTCCCTCCTTTTTGATCCCGTGCTGCCTGAAGAGCCGGTGGCGCCGAATGGCCAGACGGCAAATTCGGCGAGGATATCATCGCACCGTGCAAACGCTGTCTCTCGCTCCTCGTATCCGAGTTTGGAAAATGCATTGTCGAGGACGCTCGCGGCGTAGGCGGAACATGCGAGGCAGACTGTCCGCAGCGCCCGCATTTGCGTGCCGGGGGATTGAAGTGCGGCGGGTGGAACGGCAGATGTGCCGGCTGTGAGAAGAGCCACGACGCGCGCGACGACGGCATCTTTGACGCGGAGGTCTGCGACCGGATGCGTGGCCATGTCGAAGAGGAGAAAGTTGCGCTTTTCTGTGCGGAGGACACCCTTGTCAACCAGCCCCTTGGCAAGACGCTCGCGGACCTGCTTGAGCTGATAGCCAATTTTGAGCACGTTCCACGTCTCACCTGTTATTATCGTCGAACACGTTAGCGCGTCAGGGGTTCTCTGCGGTGGCGAGGGAAAATGTGGACGTGCCTGAGAGAAGATCGACCCATGAATTGATGGACATACGTTCAGATTCTTGCGCCTTCATCATGCGAAGCGTCTCGTCGAGGATGGTCTCACCCGTCTGACGGTCGTCAGTGACCTCGACTAGACGCTCAGCAACGGGGAGTCTACGACGATTTGGATCCTTGTGAACGGCAATGCGCCGCCGGAGGGCGAGCTCAATGAGTATGCAACCTCGTAACGCGTAGGAGATGTTGTCGTTCCAAAAGGATAAGTAGCCCTGCACTCGCACTCGAAAGTCAAGTCAGATACTCGGATCCACGCAGAGAGACTTGCCTGATGGTCTTTTAAACCGAGAAGCAGAACTTCCTCCATGAGGGTAAGACGAGGAACCTTTCCACCTGCCTTTGATTCTTCTTCATCCCGCTCGAGGTCGCGTGGATCAAAGGCAATTTTGTTACCCCCGGCAAAAGCAGAACCACCATGAGAAGTAAGGGATGATGACGAGGGCTCTGAGGAGGAGGGCGCTGGACCTGTGTTGACTCTCCGCCTGGATAGTCCGGAAGTTTCACTCATCACGTTGTGGTGAAGTGGGCGTGAGTGAAATGGCAAGGAGAGCAATGAACTGGAAGGACGTTTGGATACCGTGACACTGACACTGACAGTTCCTAGCCTTGGCCCGCGACCGCCATCAGCACCATCCCATTAAATTTCATAAAAGTACTCATTCGTGAGACCCCGTAGCTCAGTGGTAGAGCGTGAGATTCCAGCACTTTGGTGCATCCTCAAGGCCATCCGTTCAATCCGGGTCGGGGTCAAAATAATTTTTATTTTTTCGACACCACGGCACCCTCCCTCAATCTCTACTCTGACGACCTCTGTTCGGAAAATGGCCCTCGGCTGTATCCCTCACAACATTCTATTTTCTTTCGAGGCACAGGCACAGAGGAAACTCGGACTCACGCTGTCCACATGAACGACTTTCCATACGACGATCCTGTCTTACGTTCTAATTCACCCAGTCACTCGCTCTCAACAGAATATGGCCCTGACGAGACCACCCAAGCAGAAAAGGAGCTCACTGCGGCTGAATTTACAAGCCACGTTGACAGCACCCACCGTTTCCACGTAGCATGGGAGGCTGAACTCGTCGCGGAACAGTCACCACTATTGCCTCCGCTTAATCAGAGGGATGAAAAAGACGAGAAAGGTGAATATCCTACCCCACTACTGGGGCAAAGAGGAGAAAAATCACTGACATGACTGGCAACATGAAGTCCGCTTCGAGCAGGTGATGCTTACACTGCGGCGCATCGTGGCGCAGGTCGAAGAGGAGTTGTGTTTTGACTCTAATCTCACGAGTAGTGGCCCGTATGCTATACTCGAGGAGCCTCGCGCCACGGACGACCTTGTGACTCTCATGCAAGGCCTTATGAGTATTGACTCGGTCCAGGACCGGTCACTGACCCGCACTCCCTCTCCTTCTCGGGGTCCTGTATCGATCAGCAGCGGCTCGATGATTCAGGATACTCCACACGCACCCCGACACGCACTCCCCTACGATCGTACAATTGGTTTTGCAGCTGGAAAAGAGAGGCTCTGGGCGAAGTAGGGGTTTTAGGATGGGCGCATGGTATGGTGCGTGTATCTCGCGAGTTGGCGGTATTTGTTCGATTTTCTCGCAGTGACTGACCTCTGTGCAGGGGGGAAGGACGGTTTTCTCCTTGCTTCATTTCCGCTAGCCACTCGCGAGAATATCACAATTATATACAACTCAATTTCTCTTTCGGATCCTCACACTTTGGAACTTAATGGACCTCTCATACATACCCACTCTGACCCGCGTTCGGGGCTTAATTTCCGCATCACCCCGAATCCACACGCATCCCTGACGTGACCGTCAATACCCCCTTGATTGGAATTGCCTATATAACATACCTCACAACCTTGTGATCATTTTCCACGATGGTTTCTGGAAGATTCTCATGGACGGGAGTAGCCGACGTGACAAACCCAAAGACAGAGAGTGATGAGGGTAAGTACGTGCTGCCATTCACAGTAGCTGCGAAACCTCCGCTACTGTGGTCTTTGCGATGCATGTCCCGTGTATTGCCGATGAATCGTCCCTGCTCCCGAATTAAAATGGTGCGCTACATTTTTACCCATGGCCCGAAGATTTGCTGTTATTGCTCTACAGTACTAGTGAGGTCTCCTGTAAAAAGCAGTCTCAGATGATGGTGCGCTGCGAGTTGCCAACACACATAATCAATCACCCGCCCATCATCACCACTACCTTACTACTGTAGTCTTTATCCTCTGCCGTTGTGCTGCGCACACTTGCACTCACCTTGTAACCATGGTTTTTTTCTGTCCCTCCCACGTATAACTCAGGCTGCAGCAATCACGCGTTCCGTCGTCGTAGCGTGCATCCTGAAACATTCTGACACGTGCAACAACCGCGGGTCGGTCAACCCCTCAGAGGCCAGGCCTCGCGATCGTTCACTATGCTTGACACGCTTTCCGTTCATTGTTGCTGTTGCTGCTCGTACTGTACGTCGTGATGAAGAGCGTCCGACCATGCGGTACATTTATGCAATACCGAATGAGCTTAGTAACACTAGTTTCGTGCCGTAATAAGCCATCATCCACGCTGAAGTGGTGTGCACCACCCCACCATCTCAATGGGTGCGAGCACTTCCCATCATCTACCCGCTTTTTCTCGAAAAATTCGGGGTCCTCATGCCACGAGGCTGCAATGAAGAATTCGTGATATACGACGAGGTTTTCTGCCTCGCGCGTGCCTATAAGACAGCCTTTTCCTACGGATCAATGAGGCCTACCTGCCGTGCGGGCACACGCAGTCTACAATACCTTGAGCGTATATCTTCTGTCCCTTCATTCACGGTCCTTCTCGACTCTCAGCCCTGCAGAGCCCCCTTCCACCAGTCCTCTTACTCACTCTCAGTTTCTCCATGACATTTATCCCTCCTCTGCGTGCTTCCCAGAGTGGCCACGGTCTACGCCAACAAACCGCCATGATGCCACGCCGTGCAAATACCCATCCTGGCGGTACCAGGCCCAAGGCCACATCAGTACGTGTGTCTTTACAAACTCATTTTCTGATGCCAATTTGCTCACTCCCGCCCTCCGACAGACCCCATCGTCGCTAGCCATCAGAACGTCACACGCCTCCTCAGGACCGAGTGACGCTATGTCCTCGAGGACAATCATGCCTCCCAGCAGCCAGCGACAGCACCGCTGGTCAGAGCTCGTGCCGCCTCAGACGGCGCTCACTTTCGTAGCCATGTACGACCCCTCAGATGGTCTACTTACCTTCTCCGGAGCCGAGCTCCTGCCCTCTGAACCGCCTACCCCTCCCACGCTCCGCACGCCATCATCATCACCCGATATGCCAGATATGCCAGATACGCCAACCACCACTGCTTTCAGCGCGATGCCGTGCACGCCCGCTCCGAGCACGCTGGCGGATATGCAGAGTCTCCTCGACGCGTACTTTCGCTCCGCTTCAGCTACCACCGCAGGCAACAACAATGCGGCGCCTGCGCGTGCGTCGTCCACGTTCGACGGCCTCCGGTGTGGATCCATCCCGACAAATGAGTCGGGAAGCACCAAAACCGGAGCCGAAGCCGGAGCCGGAGCCAGAGTTGGGGCTGGCCGCGAGAAACCGCTTCCAGTGCGTCCGCCACCGCCGCCTGATCGAGACAGCGTGTTTGCGTGGTCATGGCTTGGTCGTATGTCGCCGGACCATCCGCGTGAACCCTGGGATGCACATGGAAATGATTGTGGTGGAGGTGGAGGTGGGGGTGGAGATGGATGTGTGTATTGGCCGTCTGTGGCGGACAGTGGGTATGTCAGTGAGGGTTGCGATGGGGCTGCATGTGACGGTGGCGACGATGGTGACTCGTTCTACTTTACACCACCCCAAATCGAGGATCCGAATGAGGTGCGCAAATCGCTCCCTCCAAGGCAGTTTCCATCTATCTTATTCATCGACCTTTTTTTTTTCTTTCGCCATATACGGCAGTGCTCCGCGTTCTCTGTGACGACAACGTCGACGTCAGAGTACATCGACGTGCCGGGTCATGAATGCGACTCCATCTGGTCCGCGAACGTGCTTGCCTACGCTTATCCCGCACGTGGCCAAGCACGCGCCCAGACGCAGCCATCCTCGCCAACGTCGCCGGCACAGGCTCTCCTGCACCCGTGGCGGCTTCTCCGCGCACGGGCCTCCCAGTCCACGATCGCGGGGCCACCGCAACGGCGGGCATCGAGGGCGGCCAGCATGTTCGCGAAGCTTGGTCGGCTCGGATCGCGTGACGATGGCGAGTCATGGATTTGTGTCGAGGTGGTACACACTATAACGCAACGACCTCTGCGTGAGTGTGACTGGTAGACCATGGTCGGTTGTTCGTTTTCAAGTTATTTTTTTTTTACCGTTTTCGATGCAGGGGCTGGGATCCGCTGATAATACACCCTCCTTACCATTTAATTCCTTTACACCCTTCTCTTGGCCATCGTGGTTGTTTCCTTTCGTGAATTGATGTATAGTAAACAGAGAATTGAAATGAAACCAGACAAAGGACCATTGACAAAGAGAGACCGACGCTCCGCGGCCCAAAGCCGAGTAAGGGAAATATACTACTAAACGTGGCGAGGGGAATATCATTACCGATATCGTGACGTAAACGCAACATCGCCTATCATATTATAAAACAGTCTGCGCCACTTATTGGAAATATATATCCTCGCCCCAGTAGTCTGCCGGCGAACCGTTGATGAGCACATCGGCCGACAAACACGGCGGGAGATGGACCAACCTTCTGTAATACCCTGCCAGGCAAGGTAGAGCATGATAACGGTTGCAGTCTCCAGAACCGTCGCAAGAAAAGAACCATCAATCTTGGCATTCGTACCATTGCAGATGGTACGAGAAAGGAGGAAGTATGTGAGCTGCGCGAGAATAAAAAGGATACCGGCCAACATATAATACACTAGAGGGCGCTGCTCGCGAAGTCTTTTAATCACGATCCACATCATCAGGACAAAGTAAAGAAACGTCGCGCTGCGGAGAGCGGCATCAGATGTCACCAATGATGTAAGAGTGGAAGAGGGAAACGCACGTGGCGGGCCATATTGAAGTGAAAATAAAGAGGGCACTTGAGTGCAACGAATCTGGCGGGTTACCGGGCTTCAATGCGGTGGTGATAGTAAGAGCAACATCAAGGGAGATATAAATGGTGGCGACCGAGAAGAATAGCATGAAAGTGTAAAAGGGCTAAACATGTGCCCGTTAGTAAGAATGAAAGGATATAGGTAAAGAATAAGACGGACAATCAACGAGGATGGTGTGCCGTCCTCAACGATTTGAGTTGCCACGAGAGCGTTCCCCAGGAGTGCCCAGAAAAGAGCGGCAACAGCACCTGCATGGATGGCTGTAAAGACGACAAGAGAAGTGGTTCCTTGCTCGAGAAAAGAACCCGTTGTGATGAGTTGGAGGATGAGGGTGAGGAGGTAGACGACGAGAAATGCACGAAGCTCGATACGGCCTAGGGGTATGGTTAGAAGATCGAAAGGTAGGAGGACAAGTGGACTTGCCAACGGCAGCCTTTCGGCGGTTACACTGAAAGATGAGCCAGATAAGAGCCAAAATGCTGAAAGAGCAAGCGAGGATATTGGCAATGTTGCCAATAGAACTTTCAAAGCCAACCCGTGGGATACCACACTTTGGGTTGACTCCTACCGGGGCGGATGATGAGTTGGCAGAAGCGCCGACAAGAACTTTGGGTGCATTGTGTTGAAGCTGTGTTTCATAGGTAAATGGAGTGGATAAATGACGAATGAAGAGAGGAAGGGAGAACCTCGCGATAAAAAAGGTTGCACCACGGGTAAGAGGGAGTGTTTCTACAGAGGGTTCCAAAGTCGCCGAAACTGGTCATCTCTGTAGCCTGGATTGCTTTGTCGCGGAGAGCGACAGGTTGGATGGATAAACCAGGGTGGACAGGTCGGTCGTGGTGGTCGTTCCAGACGAAGGATATGGGCCGAGGAGGATGATGAGGATGAGCCAACTTTATTCGGCCGTGGAATCATCGCCGTCACATGGTCATTGAGATCAGCTACGTTTTGGGCCAGACGATGACTTACCTTATACAGTAATACAAACAATACGCTTGGACTTGGACTCGTGCGCAGCAAAGAGCAAGTCGAGAGGCCTCCCTGCGGCTCAAAACTTGGTTGCTTTCGGATGGTACCAGCACGGGCTGTCGTCGGTGGTGGTCATGTCCCAGTTCTTTGTTTTACCACAAATGGCACGTGAGAAATCAATCATTATGAAATTATTGCTGCAGCTACGTTGCCATCGCATCCAAATTTTTCAATGTTTCATTCAGGCTTGGTGTGCCGCAGTGCACGTTCCATTGCAAGCAAGCATCGGTGGCTTGCAAAACAAAACATTTCTCATTTGCGTTTGGTACAGGAAACCGGAGCGCTCACTCTAACACCGCCTACGGCACCCACGTTGCGGACGCAGACCATGTCCTGGGAAATGCCGAGCTTCTTCCAGCCAAGGCGATCATGGGACCTCTGGCGCTTAAATTCGAGGGACTGCGTCATCTTTCTTGCTGAATAAAGTAACCTCACATTAGATCCCCTTGTGCTGTGTCTCCACCCCAACATGACCCCGTTACTAGGTGTGTTTACGAATGGACAGCGTCAATGCGTGGCCAGAGAATCAGAGATACTCTCCGTTTGCTAACATTGAACCCCCATATTCTCGCGTGGTAGTTGCACGTAACTTACCATTCGGCTGCACCTACGATTGGCCTGCTACGGCTCACTGGCAGGAAGTGAAGGGTTAGATTTGACCTTGTTGGATCGCGACGGGATCCTCTCGTCACGCGGGTGGAAACCGTGTGATTACGCAACTACAATTCAGTGGTCATGTTGGCAACAGCTCCAACGGCTTCTACTATTGGATGATATCCATTTACGTGAGATGTGACAGTACTCTATGTGCGTACTCAGGCTAACAGTACTGTATGTGCAGCCTGCGCCGAGAAATTCTTCCATTTTGTCGGCATCATGTCCCTACGTTTGGATCAACTTACGAGCCGATCATCGCGTCTCCAAGTTTCCGGACAAAGAGAAAACACGACCCCCCCCCAAAAAAAAACATACCGACTCGGAGTGGCACTCCTGATCCTCCTTCTATCTTCACAAAACTTAATCCCAATATGCGATGCGTGGTGTCTTGAACATCTGGCCGCCAGGAAGGTCTTACAGTATGAGGGGAGGGATTCCCATTTTGAATACAAATCTGATGCAACAATCAGGTCTTTGATCATGATGTGCATTAGACCCCAGACCAGACTAGGTCCCCACGTCTTTGGCCCCAAATTAAAGTGGTTGCCGACACTATCGAGGCTTCGCGGGTGTATTTCCATCCTTCAGGGAGATGGTGGCAGCTGACGATTACGGCTGATGGACTTTCTTGTCTATCGTAATGTCCAGATCCACGGGCAATATGCCTTTCATGGCTACTGCTTCTTCTGGCTCTTAAAGTAGTCCGTACCGCCTGCTTCCAGCAACAGGTTCTTTATGTCAGCCGTCACTGTGGCCAAACTGGACTGAACTCCGAGTCTGCCTGCGGCGAGCACCCAGCCTCGACAGGTGGAGATCCCTCTACCCTCTACCCTTACGCACGTCTCAGACGTCAACCACCCTACCCGTGGCCATCATCATGGCAATATGGCATATAGCGGTGAATGTAAGTGCGTAAAGTAAATACTAACCTTAGTTCCGAGAGAAAGAACGGAGGCGTCACGAGGTATCGTATCGTGCTTAAATGATATCGTATCACGTCCATGGGTAGTAAAGAAAAGAAATCAGCCAGTCAATTGATCAATCAAATGGTAGTTCGAGTTCGAGTCCAATGTCTCAAGGCCCTCTAGCCGGTCTGGCTGTCCGGCCACGGTCAGTTGTCGCCACATAACATCTGCACTCTAGTATTTGGTTGTTTGAAATCGAGCTCGCGCGGCGCATTCCTTGCTCGTTTTAGTTTTTAGTATCATGCCAACATTCCCCTTCATTTTGGGTAGTATAAAATGTAATTAACTTACTCGCATTTTCCCTTTGTCATTGTATGGAGCAGCGGCTTGTGCGGGCCGGACACATTTACGCGTCGAGTTGACCGACAAGTCGCGTCGGTGCCACACTCAAGCCAATTCATCTCGGCCGTGACGACAACCGAAGAGCACACAACAAAATGTCCTCAAAAGGAAAAGCTCGCGCCGATGAAGTTCAGGAGACTGATGAGGACGCGTACGGAAGTGATGACCCTTCCCACCCGCCAGATGCGCCCGCTGGCGATGAGCGAGAAGAGGATGGGGTTACTCAGGGATCACCAAAGGGTCACAAGCGCTCCAGATTAAATTCAGCAGGCGAGGGGGCTCCAGTACCGATTAAGGCGGAGAAGATCAAAACCCTTTTCGAGCCCCTCATCAGGGACACGGATGGGTGTGCTGTTCCTAGTCTCTTCCTTGTCTCAAGTATTCACCATCTTCGTCTAGTTATGTTCCAGGCTCAATCGTTCGCGTTCAACTGCATAATTTTCTGACCTACGATCATGTCGAATTCCGTCCGGGCCCTCATCTCAACATGATCATCGGTCCGAACGGAACCGGCAAAAGCAGCATCGCCTGCGCTATTGCTCTTGGCCTTAACTGGCCTCCCAGTGTAAGATATCTCCGACCTCCTCGTTTCACAGTGCTCACCTTTTAGCGGCCAATAAGATTCTTGGTCGTGCAGCCGAACTGAATTCCTTTGTCAAGATTGGAGCCACGGACGGTTACATAGAAATGGAACTCAAAGGCAAGATTGGGCAGAAGAACCTCGTTGTCCGCAGAAACTTGAGCTCGACGTCAAAGGGATCTACCTACCAACTAAGTGGCCTGGGTGCTACAGGTCGTGAAGTTACACAGAAAATGAATGAACTCAATGTTCAGGTCGGAAACCTTTGGTACGTCTTCACTTTGTCCTGGAACTAGCGCCTGACTTTGGAATTTGCCTTCAGCTCTTTCTTACCTCAGGACAAAGTCTCCGAGTTCGCCCATATGTCGCCGCAGCAGCTCTTACGTGAGACCCAGCGCACCGCTGGTGACCCTCGTTTAACTAACTGGCATGATACACTCATCACTGCCGGGAAGGAGATGGCCCAATTAGGAGAGGTGGGCGCTGTGTCCGATATATCGTCCCCTGGCCTTGTTTTCTCACCTAAGGCTCAAGGTTCTTAACTCGGAAAGGCAACAACTAAAGACCCTCGAGGATCGCAATGCCATGCTCGAACGCGACGTTCAGCGCTTTAATGAACGCAAAGAATTAGAACGTCAGGTGGGTGTTTGTTGTCGTTCTTTCTCCTCTGGGTTACATACAATAGTCAATTTAGATCTCGCTCCTGGAACTTATTCTCCCATTCATGGAATATATGGAAGCAAAGCGGTCTTACACAGAAGCGAAAGCGAAACAGCGTGCCCTCCATAAACGCGTCCAGACCCTACAACAAAAGAATCAACCTATGCATGACTTCAAGAAACACCTTGAGACGCGGCTCAAACGCATAAACGAGCAGCGCGATGGTAAAAAGGATGCGGCGAAGAAGAAGTTCAAGTCAATGAAGACCAAATGGGATGAAAATGAGAAGCTGGTGACGTTCTTGTCTGTCCGTTTAGAGTTTTCACTAATTGGTTGCATTAATCAGGAAGCGCGAGCTGAGGAGATTTCAAACAGTCTCTCGAATCTCAAGAAGGAAGAAAAAAATCGCGCGAAGAAGATCCAAGAATTTGAACGGGCTGTTCAAACCCTGCAGGGAGACCTGGCGAAGCCTATTCCAGTCGAAAATATGTCAGAGATAGAGGAGGAGATTGTATGCTTTCTCCTTTTTCAAACTGCCCCTTTTAGACCTTGGCACAGCGTCGCATCAATCAAGGCCACAACGACACGCGAGATCGCCAGCTTGATCTCAAGGAACAGCAGCGCCGACTCGTTGAGGATGAATCGCGAGCTAAGGCCGAAGTAAATGAACGTGAAATCGAGTATGTCGTTCCATATCATTTGTTCGACTATTTTCATCACCTCTCTAGGTTGAAGCGGCTTGACGATGATTCGTATCGAAAGCTACAGAATCTCGCCCAGTACGACCCGGATTGTGCTGCAGTGATTAATTGGCTGCGCGCGAATAAAGATCGCTTCCGCAGGGAGATCATCGAGCCCGCGGCCATCTCTCTCACCGTACCTAACAAGGACTACGTGCACGCTGTTGAGGCGTGTTTTAATATCACACAGCTCAAGGTGAGACCCTCTTGCGCCCATCTCCAGGAAAACAGTCGTAGCTCAGTGCTGCCATAGACATTTGTCGCCCAATGCGATGATGATTATAGGCTTCTCAACCGGCTTGTCAGTGATACGTCAGAAGCTCTGGGAAGGAAAGCCCGTATAACGACTTGGTTCCGTCCTGAGGAGGCAAACATCACGCCACCCCCAATGACCGTGGACGATGTATGTGTACATTCTCCTCAGTTACCCGAGTTTTTGATAAGTTTTCGTCCCTTGTAGATGCGTGATCTCGGTTTCGACGGTTACGCGATTGATTTTGTTGACTGTCCTCATGCGATGCGCGGGTTTCTGATACGAGAATGCCAGTTACATCGTACAGTTCGTCCTGCACCTTCGTTGTGCGAATCCTACTAATTTCGTCCAGGCCATAGCCCTTCAAACTAGTCGCCTTGATCCCGTTCGAGCGATGGAGGTCATGTCCCGCACAGGCGGGGGAAACTACGTAGCCGGCAAGACAATGAACATGGTTACGCGTTCGCAGTACGGACGGCGCCTCCCGCAGAACCTCACGCGCGATGTGCGACAGGCGCGTGTCCTCGTAGGACCTACCGGTACGTCTATATGCTTCGTTTTCTTCTCTGTCATTTGTTCCCGTGTTAAGCTTGATTAGTCGACGCCGCTGCGCGGCGCAATATGGAGCTCACGATCGTTCAAGCTCGGGACAAGCTTGCACTATATGCGGAAGAGACCCGACGTCTGGGCGACATTGAACGCGAGATTCTACGAGAGCACAAAGTGTACAAGGACGCCTTTGTGGGTGTGCATGCCTACTAGCTCAACCTTTTTTCCGAGAGCCTCTGACAAACGACGTCGTGAATGGTAGGATGCTTTGAAAGCGCGCAAGCAAGCCGTACTGAACGCCCGGACTCGTGTGGTCACCCTTGAGAATAAGCTCCGTGAGCCCAAATTATCCTCCTTTAATAAGCCCAGCGTCTCTGACTGGCGCGGACCGACGCAGGCGTGCAGCAAGATCGGCTTGCAGAACTACAGCGGGCCAAATCTACAGATAAGGAGCGTGCTCAGCTAAAAAAAAAACTGCTCAGCGTGACGGGCCAGCGCACAGACATAGCCCAACAGTATGCTGTGGGTACCCTCTCGACCAAAATGGCTGTCTCGCCGCTGACAGCGCCTGATCGTAGGACCTTGTACGTATTGCAATCAAGGACCAGAAGGGCGTGACAATACTTGGGCTCGAGTATTTACAAGAGAGCAGCCGCAAAAATGCGCTAGAAACACTGCTGGAAGAACGTGGGGGTGAGTACCAGGCAGCCCTCGCAGACTTCAATACCGGTGGGTCACGGAGGTTTACGTGTGATATTTGTCCGCTTATGAGGTGGGGTGGACTATCTAGCAAATGTGGTGTATGTCGAGGCAAAGGAACGTTCGAAGGAACTGCTTGACATTAGTAAGGCCAAGCTGGACGATGTCGACGATGAGTTGCGGCGGACGTTCCAGGCCATGGAAGAGGTTCGTCATTGGACCTTTTGCAATCCAAAGTCCCGCGTGCTGAACGACACGGGTATGACAGTCAGGAAAAGCGCACGAACGAAGCGCGGATCAACTGAGAGATGAATTGGAGACGTTGCGGCAGAAGCTTGAGTTGGTCCTGGGTACTGACCCTGGTGTCATTGAGCAGTACGAGCGTCGAAAGGAGGAGGTACGTTTTTTTATGTGCCTGTCTTCCACTCCGAATACGAGGTTTCTCCGCATTGCCTGGCACAGATCAAGTCCCTGAACAAAAAGATTGAGGATCGTAACAAACAGGCTGCCAAAATCGAGAAATCGATTAAAGTCGCGAAGGTAAGCACGCCTATTGCCCGAGATAACTTGATGTGTTCGACAATGCTATTTTAACCCGTCAGGATAACTGGCACCCTGCCCTACAGGATCTCGTCACATCAATAGGAAAGAGGTTCTCCGAGGCATTCGATCGTATGTCGGGTCCATCTTTTATAAGGCACCTTCTGAGTTTGACGTTTCTAGGTATCGGATGTGCAGGGGAATTGCAACTCACACCACACGATGACTATGAAAAATGGGCCATCACAATCCTTGTAAAGTTCCGCGATACCGAGCGGTTGCAGCAGTTGACCGCCCACAGGCAATCCGGTGGCGTGCGTTGTTTACGGCTTGAAGAATACGAACCAATTTCTAATTGGCTTTTCTAGGAGCGTTCTTTGACCACCATTCTGTATCTCATGAGCATGACTGAGTATGCACGCGCGCCATTCATGTTGGTTGATGAAATTAATCAGGTATGTGATCTCCTGTGCCAGTGCATGGCTGCCTAATCATGGTACAGGGCATGGACCAACGCGCCGAGCGCGCAGTTCACAATGAACTTGTCAAGACAACATGCAGGGCAGACAGTGGACAGTATTTCTTGATCACGCCGAAGTTACTGCCAGACCTGAAATACGATAGACTCATGAAGGTTCTTTGCGTTAACAATGGCGAGTGGCTTCCAGAGAACAACAATCTTGGCAACATGATGAACATGATACGTGATCATGTTGTGAAAAGAGGGAGCTCTGCTGTTCTGTCAATGTAATGATGCTATAGATATAGTACTGTATAATGGTACTATACTATATCCACTGGCATAATGATAAGAATTAGCAGCATTTATCCTACTGTAAAGTTGAGTGTCCAACGGTGCCCAACATCCAGCCCTTGCTGCCAACGTTGCTTTTGATTGCCTATGAATGATGATGTCAAGCCAAATTGGAGCCACGTTTGAGACTTGACACTACCAGAAGTGTGACCCGGGAGCTTCAATGATTTTCTCATGGAAAATCCCAATGGACAATACATTTAAATTTCATGTATGTTATCTAATAGTGGGACAATGAAAATCAAGTGGCATGAGCATTTGGGGCCAGTGTACATTGGCAACCCTGCAGCAAACTTTTTGGGCTCGTACGAGCTTGTATGAGCTCGTAAGAGCCCAAAAAGCTGGAAAAGTTTGGAAAAGTTTGGAAAAGTTTCATAAAGTCCAAAAGCTGACAAGTAACCTACATTTTTCCAAAAGCTGCCTTTGGCTGCTGCAAAAAAAGTTGAAAAATGGAAAAGTGTAAAAAGTCCAAAAAGATCCTTTGTCAATCATTTCATAAACTATACTTTTACACCTTTTTGTCATTCATCCAGCATGACCAAGTTCGGCTTTTTCACTTTTCAGCTTTTGAGCTTGTTATGGCTTAAAAAAGCTGAAAAGTTGGAAAGTTTTTGTACAATTTCCCAATGTACTATTGGCCAACATTACCCCTGGTTCAGGGTGCCAGTTCAATGGATTGTAAGCAATGATATCATAGTCCAGCCACATCAGTAAGTAATAGAACAGAAACATATCATAGATGATGTCATGGTCTGGTCAAGTCAATGCATGACATAGTCAGATATCATACACTGAAGACACATGTCATATTAGGGAGAAGAAAAGGAAACAAGGGAAATTTGAGGTCTGGTTGTGACAGGATCCAAAGGTGTACCAACAAGCCATTGGAGTGCTTATGTACCTAATGATAGCAACACAGCCTGACCTAGCTTATGCAGTGGGCACACTTAGGCACCATACCACCACCCCCAGTGAAGAGCACCTGCAAGCTCTCAACAGGGTCTTTAGGTACCTGCAGAGAACCAAAGGTCATGAACTCATGTTCAAAAGAGGGGGGACTGCTGGGCTAATGCTAAAAGGGTATGCCAATGCAGACTGGGCCAGTGACAGAAATGATAGGAGGTCGACATCTGGGTCATCAGGAAAATGGTGATTTGCTAGTGAATGCTAGCAAGAGCTAGTGACAGATAATTTATAATAAATTAGTCTAAATTCATATTATCGTCGCTAGCTTACCACCCATAATCAAACACTTATTATCACCTTTATCATACACTAAAAACGATAATTCCCAATAATCAAACACATTATCTTTTTTTTATCACACACAAAAACAATAAATGAGATAATCAAGCATGCATTATCTTTTTTTATCATGCACTAAAAACAATAATTCACAAAGATAAACAATGGCAGATATTCTACTGTGCTCTACACAGATGGCCATTTGGCTTTACATTGCAATGCTGAATTACAGAAGTGGAAGTCAGTCGAGCAGTGACGAAGCAGAACAAAAATAAGATGAGATCCAATGAATCATATTGCTGCTTTTTCTGGTCCTAGCAGAGCCTGCACCTAGTATGCAGCACCATCAGAACAATTGAATGACACCAAAGCATAATAGAAAACCTACTGTACACTTCAACTTGGGAGGGAGGAGTGCATTTGTGAGCTCAGAGGGCTGTCTGGTTGGAGGGGAGGAAGAGTGAGGAGCAGGTTGGTGAACTCGGAAACTTGGCACATCACAAACAAGGATGCCCGCTAGAGGGGGGGGAGGGAACAGCACATTCATGAGCTTGGAAACATGGCATGTCACAAATGAGGACTCACCAATTGGAGTGGAGGAAGAGGGAGGAGCACATGAGTAAGCTCAGAAATGCGGCACATCACAAATGAGGACTCAGTCGCTAGAGGGGAGGAAGAGAGGAGCACATGAGTGAGATTGGAAACACAAGGTCATAAATGGGAATCACTTGTGGAGGGGAAGAAGAGGGAGGAGCGCATGAGTGAGTAGCATGGAAACGTGGCATGTCACAGAAGACTTGCTGAAGGGGAGGGAGGAGGAGGAGTGCATGAGTGAGCTGGTAATGCAGCACATCATAAACAAGAATCACTTACTGGAGGGGAGGAAAAGGGAGGAGCACAGTGTGAGCCTGGAAATGTGGCATGTCACAGAGGACTCACAACCAGAGGGGAGGAAGAGGGGTGAGTGTGTGAGTGAGCTAGTAACATGGCACATTGTAAATGAGTATCACTTACTGGAGGGGAGGAAGAGGGAGGAGCACATGTGTGAGCCTGGAAACATGGCACATTAGTTGTGCCAGAAAAGTCAAACAGCATCAGACCTGACAGGGATGAAAGCAGGACTCAAGATGGAATTGGTGGCACTGCCTCAACAGTTGGTAGTAGTGGGGAAATGGTGATGGGGAAATGGCGACTTGAGAATTTTTTTCTGAAGTTCAACTTGACCATGTGACATTTTGAGTAATCAAGTTTTCAGCAAAGGACCATGAGCAAAAGCTGCAAAAGACACCATTTGTGTAGATAATTGTAGATAGTTTAGAGATAATCTAGACTAGATTATCTGTGGCTGGAATGCCATGATGACGAAATAATCTAGCACTTGCTAGTGGTGATTATTTGGATTATTGTCACTAGTTGTCGCTAGTACTCGCTAGTCAGCCATTAGCACTCGCTAGTGTTCGCTAGCAAATCAGCATTTTCCTGATGGTATGCCTTCATGCTAGGTGGGGGCACAGTGAGCTGGAGTTCCAAGAAGCAAAGTGCAGTGGCACTGTCAAGCACTGAGGCAGAATACATCGTAGGGGGCCATGCTGCCAAGGAGGCAGTGTAGCTGAGGCGATTACTAAGTGACCTTGGGCAAGACATGGAGGAACCCACAATTGTCCACATCAACAATCAGTCTTCCATTGCCTTGGCACACAACCCTGAGTTCCACAATCAAACAAAACACATCAACATATGCTATCATTTCCTCAGAGAAAAGATAGAGAACAACAAGCTATTCCTAGAGTACCTTCCCATGAACAAGCAGCCTGCTAACCTCCTCACAAAAGGGTTATGCCATAACAAACATGAAATTTTCTCAAAGAAACTGGGACTTCATGCAAATACCCACAATATGGGTTGATGGGGTGTGTTAGAAATCTAGCAGGGGTAAGCAACCACACATTGTGGTGAGGGGTGACATAATCAGATGGCAGGAAAGACTTGATTGGAATGCATAAAAAGGTAGTGTAGAAAAATGTGTCACATGCATACAGCCACCTCAGTTCTTGCAACCATAAACTGAGGTGAGCTTCCCAATACTTTACCAAAAGATGCATACACTCATGTAAAACAGTGCTCACTGCTTTATTCCCTTTTCAAAGGTAGTTACAGATAAATCATAGTTCTTGCAACTGCAAACTGAGCACTTGCCGCTTTATTCTTTTTTCAAAGCTCATAGGTGTGCTGACTTAAAAGGGCACTTTATGGTCTCAAACAAGCCTCCCACACATGGAACCAGCAATTCCATGGTGTTCTAAGTGAACTAGGCTTTGAGTGGACGTATTCTGATGCAGGCATTTATGTGCATCATCAATATGGGGGGACAGCCTCCTCATCATCATTTTATATGTTGATGACATCACAATCATGGGATCTTTGTTGGAGGATATCAAGCAACTCAAAGAAAAGCTTTCTTTGTGCTATAAAATGTCAGACTTAGGAGAAATCCAGTCATACTTGGGTATGTGTATCTGTTGAGACAGACCGCTCTAGCGATATGGATCGGCTCCCGGACTTATACTGTACATAGTAGTAGATACTGAGCGCTGCCGAGTGCTCCAATATATCTTATTGCTTTAAACTACTTCTAGTCGCTCCCTATGAGC
>QFEZ01001639.1:0-24937 GCA_003316425.1 Russula lepida
CTCTCATCCACCGTGTCACTTTCTGGTGCGGACAAGAAGAGGCTCAAAGATTTAAAAGCAGAGCTCGATAACATTACCAAGAAAAAAGAGAAATATCTAGAAGAACACCCAGAGCAGCGAAAACTAGTATATCGTGCGCGACGGCAGCCCACCGATGGCCGGACTTCTAAGAATATTGCTTCTACGAGCAGACCGGAGGAGGAAGAAGGTGAACTGTCGTTCATTCGAGTATACTTATCTGTTTACTGATTCGTGGGTACGTAGGGGACACGGACGATGATATTCCCATGCCAGAGGGCCCGCCACCTGGTATGTCGAGGGACGAAGAAGAAGTGGACACGGACGACGACATCCCCATGCCCGATGGTCCCCCTCCAGGTAGCACATGTGAGCCGTACCCTTTCAACGCCCGGCGTGCGCTGATGACACTTTCGAGTAGCGTCCATACCATCGCAACCCCACATTCCCCCTCCGCCGCCACCTCCTCCCGGTTTACCTCCAGGTGGTGCGGGTATACCCCCGCCGCCTCCCGGTTTCCCCAACGCGCCCTTTCCCCCTCCCCCTCCCGGATTTCCCGCACCACCGCCTCCACCGCCACCGGGTTTCCCTGGCGTCGCGCCGCCGCCAGGCGGATACACCCCAGCCCCAGCGGGGCTCTTTAACAACTTCCCACCTCCACCACCGGGCTTTTTCCCGCGGCACGGGGCCACACCAGTCGCTCAAACTTCAGGATCCCGCGCCCCTGCTGCCCACGCCACACAGGTACCTCTACCTGCCTCACCTGCAACAACGACGGCGACAGTATCTGCCGAGGCACAATTACGGGACTTCAAGAAGGAGAGCACCGCATTCGTACCTGCTTCACTCCAGCGTCGGCGTGCTGCACCGGGTGGCGCTGGCTCTGGGAGGGGTAACGTCAATTCAGCACCGACACTTGATGGCGAGAGTCATGGTCAGGCACGAGATGCACCTGCGCGACCGGATCTTGTGAGCACGCTCAAGGGACAGTTCGGGAGTGCTATAGAGACAAAGACTCAAGAGAAACCGAAATTGAAGGATGACTATGAGAAGTTTGTCGAGGGCATGGGGGACATTCTAGGACGTACTCCACAAAAGTAGCTAATGAGGTATTGGTGGATTTTCTTTATGCCGCAGCTCGTCCCCTTAACACGCTCCTGTGCACCGTTATGTTTCGACGTTCGACGTTCGCGTGGTCTTGTCGATTTTGGACCCCTATGAGCCTCGTGGTCACATCTCGTGCTATCTTGTTCACTTCTCAGCCTGACACCTTAGATTTCTCAATGTGGGCGCTTTCTTTTTGCAGCAAAGAACGCACTTCTTCTCGCTTTGCTTCAGAATCTCAACTTTCTTTCACAGTTTTACTACTGTTCACCGTACTAGGTATGCTGCCTAACTATATGTACATACATCGTCGTTTATTTGTATTTGATATCCTGGCAAAACCTGGGCCTGGGTAAAGCCAATAAGAGAGAGAGAGGACTTACTGGAATTCAAGTGCGAACCGAACGCAAAATCAACTGTCTTCCATTCGAGGACAATTCCTCACGGAACAGGTGGAATTGTGGGTTCTGCTCAGCAATTTCCACGTTCCGCACGTACAACACAACTTGGCGTAGAGCTAGACACTCCTTCCATTGCCCAACAAATTCTGGGAGTGCCATCCACGTCTCGACAGACCACTCCCGAACATCCGAGTCGACGTAGACCCCAAGGCGCTGCAGAGCATCGTGCTCACAGGCATAGATGAAGGCCCAATGTATCTTGCGATTCATCGGGCTATAAGCGTCCAAGCGCAGCACGTTAATCCGAAAATTGATCTCCTCTAGCGCAGGACAAGCCCGGCTGATCTCGTCCACATCCTTCATCCACGTGCTAGCAACAAGCTCCAACTCTATTACACGCACCTGTCTTCCAAACGTCTCCCATAGCAACCTAAGCGACGTAACATGCACTGTGCTTTCCATAATGATGTTTTTGAACATAGGCATCACCCAATATGATATCTGGAGCATGAGGAATGGGCATTTGGCCGCTCCGGCCTGGAAATGGAGCGTGCGGAGCGTGCGGAGAGACAAGCGTTGTTGGCGCATGGCCACGAAGGGCATTGTACCCGTGAGGACTAGCTCGGAAATATTTGGCGCGGCCATGAGCATGTCCGTGAGGCAATTTATACCCCCTGTACGTGCGGCAGCACCCGTTTTGTCAAAGGCCCATTCAAGGCGGCGGAGTGCGGGTAATGCTGGTGCAGCTGTTGGGAATTCGAAGCGAGGAGGGGAGAAGGAGGGAAGGGAAGAGGTGATGATGGGGATGAGGGTGCGGGTGCGGCTGTGTGACGATGACGATGATGACGATGATGAGGGTTGGGAGGGTGAGGGGAATAAAAGAGGAAGTAATGGTGGGCGCACGAGCACCTCTAGGTGTGGGAGGAGTGCGAGGAGTGCTAAGGCAGGTGGGGCATGGCATGTTGGCGTTGCAGTGTGTGCATAGGGCAGGACGGCGCGACGAACGCGGTGACACGATGGTGGGGGTGGTGACTCGGAACTCGTATTGACATTGGTATCGGTGTCGGTAATCCCATTTACGATGGTATTGGCAGCAACAGGCTCCGAGTCGCTAAGGGCAGCATGCAGCGCAGCCATCCCTTGCCCGATACGTATATCCTCGTAGCGCATGTCACCTGCAAGAGCGTGCCATTGCCTACATACCAACGTGATGGCGCATTTATCGCGCAGGGCAGCATCGGAGTGTGCGGTGATCGTTTCATGATGGGAGTGGAATGGCCCGTAGTAGTGGGCAGATTCAGAGTCGGAAGGGTATGTTATTGGGGAAGAGGTTGCGAAGCGAAATATGATTAGCCAGAGCTCTGGGGGTAATCTGGAAGTATGGTTGACCGTGATGATGGTGGTATCTATCGACATTACTGATGCAAGCATGGTCGCGCACTACGACACGATAACTGAGGGGAGCGTCGCCAATGCTCTATGCACATACATACCAGAACGCGCAAGACAAATGAATTACAACCTTCTGGTGAGTCATGCGTGAACAAGTTGAATCTTGTCGACCATAATTACAGTAATAGTTCTTAACAAGCCCCATCTTGGCCGTGGCCGTCAAGTTCCGCCGGACCCTCAGTTCCATGCAAGCGTCAAACTGCGCATGGACGATCCCAAGCTCAAGTATAAGCCGACGGCGCGCTATGAGAAAGGTACAGAAACTTATGTGTCTTAAGCTGCACGAGGGAGAAAAACATTGAACTCTGGGTGCAACCGTGACATTACGTTGATAGTTTGTTCCCATGGACCTTTGGGAGTCCGTGACTGTCCGTCCCACTACTTTCTTACATGCTGTATCTTGGATATACATGTGGCAAGTATACATGATTCTAACTCTATCATGCGAGACCGACGAAGACAAACGATGGGTACTTGGATGTATGTAGGACAAACGCGCGCCTGAACCGTACATTGTATTCAGGTCGGACCTCGATGCTTTGAGTCACTCCACTGTCAACGCCCTGATAATCGATCGCGCCACCTACCTCCTGATCACCCCCCTCTTCCAACCACCTTTGTTGACGAATACATCGACAGTTCTCAGATACAGATACAGATATGAAGATATAGTGGTCCGACATAAGTAGTGGTCCGGGAGAATGATCTCACGTGATCTCGTTGCTTGCAGCAGCCAGGCCACGCGTCAGTTGGTCGTGCGCACGCTAGCACCATCGACGTACATAAGATGATGCTCTCCCTGGGAGAGACGAATGCCTGAATGCGAGGCTGCTACGAAGTTGCTGGATAATAGATGGGGCATTGTTAATGTGAGTGCGTGATTACTAGGGCTGAACGGTGATGAAATCGAGCTTTGTATGACGTCTAGGAAGATATACAGGAAGGGTAGCAGAGAACTATCGAGTGTGAGCTGGGTAAGGGTGCGGGAGGGTGTAGTTACAAGGGCCGTGCTAGGTATGAATATATGAACTTTGGGTTAAGCCAACGGCGAGACAGTGATCAGACAAGTGGGTTCGGACGCGCTAGCCGTTACGCTCCGCGTCTACGCTTGAACCGCATATCACGTTCTCGTCGGCGCCAGGAATGGAGCTACGCCGGAGAAGGGTACGTGCAACCTCCGCAAGCCGACCCCGCAATGCAAGGTCAAATGGAGTCAACCCATTCTTGTCATGAGCTGTCGTATCTGAGTTATGATTGAGAATTTTGCGAACTACTTCGGCATATTTCTGTGGCGACACCTTGATCCAATACGGCAGGATCAACGCCTGATGTAATGGAGTTTCTCCGTCCTTTGTCTCAGCTGTCACATCCGCACCGCGCTCGATAAGCATACAAGCGAGTTCTAGTTGATCTTCCTGCAACGCTAGATGTAACGGAGTCCACCCGTTCTTGTTTTGGGCTGTCACATCCACGCCGCGCTCAATGAGTCTGTGAGCAACTTCAAACTGTCTCGTTTCCATCGCCAGGTGTAATGGAGTGTCCCCGTCCTCGTCCTGGGCTGATAAATCCGCACCACGCTCGATGAGCATGCAGGCGAGTTCCACTTGTCCCGCATACAACGCCATATGCAGTGGAATCACCTTGTACCCGTCCCGGGCTGTCACATCAGCACCGCGCTCAATCAGCATGCGGATGACTTCTACTGGTTCCTTGAATGATGCTACACGTAATGGAGGACGCCCACCCTTGTTCTGGGCTGACACATCTGCGCCGCGTTCAATAAGTATGCGAGCGACTTCCGCCTGTCCATGAAGTAACGCTAGATGTAATGGAGTCCATCCACCCTTGTCGTGAGCTGTCACAGACGCGCCATCCTCAATAAGCTTGCAAGCGACTTCTTCCTGTTGATCAAACAACGCCAGATGTAATGGAGTCCAGCCACCCTTGTCCTGGGCTGTCACATCCACGATGTGCTTGATCAGAGTGCGAGTGATTTCCACTTGTCCCCAAAGCAACGCCATATGTAATGGAGTATCCCCATCCTCGTTATAGACTGTTACATCCGCGCCGTGCTCGATAAGCATCCGAGCGACTTCCATTTGTCCCCGACGTGACGCAAGATGTAATGGTGTCAAGCCCTCCTTTTGCTGGGCCGTCACATCTGCGCCGCACTCAATGAGCATCCGAGCTATTTCCACTTGTCCGTCACTCGACGCCAGATGTAACGGTGTCGCATTGTCTTTGCTCTGGGGGGTTGTCACATCCGCGCCGTGCTCGATAAGCATCTGAGCAACTTCCATTTGTCGATCTTGTAACGCAAAATGTAATGGAGTCAAGCCGTCCTTTTCCTGGGCTGTCACGTCTGCGCCGCGCTCGATAAGCATCCGAGCCATTTCCACTTGTCCGTTACTTGACGCCAGATGTAACGGAGTCACCTTGTCCTTGTCCCGGGCCGTCACATTCGCGCTGCACATGGTCAGCATGCGAATGACTTCCGCTCGTCGCTCTGCTTGTCCCCAATATGACGCAGTCGCAAGGTGTAATGGAGTTTTCCCACGATTGTTCTGGGCTGTCACATCTGCACCGTACTCGATAAGCATGCGAGCAACTCCCGGATGTCCTGCTTGCGATGCCAGGTGTAATGGTGTTGCTCCGTACACGTTCTGGGCTGTCACATCTGCACCGCGCTCGAGAAGGAAGCGAGCAGCTTTTATGTGTCCATTTCTCGAAGCCAGATGCAAAGGAGTTGCACCGCTGATGAAACTTCGAGAATGGATATCTTGTAAGTGCTCGATGACGAGGAACTTTACAATAGAATATAAGCCCCAAAGAGCGGCATAGTGCAACGGTGATCCGGAGGTTGGTAATGGCCTTTCGACACCGTCGTCTCGTACATAGTAGGAATGTCTTAGGCTGTGTATCCAGATACAAACCATAAGATGTGACTTGCTCGGGTCAAACAATTGTTTCACTACATCCTCCACATTTTGCGACACGTCCTCGAACCGAGCATGGTAAGCCCAGTGCTCCGCAGCATAGTCAGCTAGAGTGTAGTCTTCCAGACTGTCACTGGTGATGACATCCTTGTCCAGGTGGAGCAGAATCCCCAAGCAGGCTCGTGTCGCCAGGGTATGTGCAGGGGTCAAAGAGACATGATAACGGCGGTGAATATTGTTTGCTTCAGCAAGACGGGGGGACGTCAAGAATTCTCTCACAGAGAAGTGAGAGAATTGTATCACGGGGGAACCTTCGACCTCGACGGTAGTAAGCAAACTGGGACATGTAGATAGTATCGCGTCTACTGGATCTTCAAGGCACCATTCCTCATGGAATTTCGGAGTCGGTCTTGCCTCGAAATCGAATGCAAGCAAGTCGGCCAGTTCTTTCGCACGGAGGGGGCGGTGAGCCACTGCAACAAATTGAAATAGGCGATGGGCTATTTCCCACTCAGCCTCATTGATCTCTCCAAGGGTACGCCTATACGTCTCATCGAGCGTCTCCGGTAACTCGTCCAGTGCATGTCGGATACGTGCAGGGATAAGGCCACAAATGTAGGCCAACTGACAATATACCCATCTGAACCTACATCATAGATAAGAGCGGGGGTCATTAAGAATTTGGTATTGATGCCTTACATCCCATCAGCCTTTTTCGTGAGGACCTCGATGACCAGTTGCTTGTCCCCCGCTCTCCACCGTCTGTTTTTTGGATTCGTGTTGACGACCGACTTGATGTAGTCTTCAATATCCCCCCTTTGTCCATCCTCTTCATGTAGGGAAACAGAGAGGCGAACTAAAGGATCAAGGACATCCTTGATATCAATCTCTGGTCGGCTCGTGACGCATATGCTCAAATTCGGAAATTGTGATTTGATGAGCTCCTCTACGAGGTTTAGCACATCGTCGCGGGGAGATGGGATCACAGACGTATTTAAACATTCATCCAGAGCGTCGATAATCAGGTAGACCGGGGCATGTCCTGGGAGGTTGAGAAGGTTCGCTAAACATCTGACAAGTTCATCGTCGCTGGGATGCCGCGAGCCTTCGGCATGTTCTAAGTAGAATTTGAAAAGTAGGTTGCAGTAGGAGTCCGATTGATGACAGAGCTGAACAAGGAGTGATGAGAGCAATCCACGCAGGTCCTTCTTTTGCTCTTCCCTAAAATCACAGTAAAAGAATGCCACCGACGCAAGTCCAGCTTTTTGCATCGTAATGATCTCCTCGATAATCGAGGAACTAGCCAACCTGATCAGTTCTCAAGATGGAAATACCCGATGCTTGACGTACCATAAGACGCTCTTTCCCGCACCCGCTACAAAAAGTAAAATAGTCAGTGTCTAGAAAAAGGTAAAGGACGGGTGAGAACAAACGTTTTCCATGAATCCATAGAAGAGAGCCCCGATCCGACATTTTCCATTCCGAGAATGTATTGCCTTCGACGAACCATTCCGCCGTACCGCGGCGTTGTGATTTGCGCGCGATGTTATGGTTCTTCCAAGGATCGGGAGGTGACAGCCACTTTCGAACATCACTTTCCAACTTGTCACCTGCCAGATAATCTCAGCGATTCCGGTCAGTAATTGCAGCACTCAAGATTGACTGACGTTTCGACTTGTTAATGTCGCTTGCAATTTGTTGTATGATTTCTGTTGCTCAGTCAGACACGGAATTGATGCGCTGGGATCCCAATAACATACCGAGGGCATTCTGGACACGGTCGAGCGATGCTTTGCCATCTGGAATGAATCATACTCTACACCAAGCGAGTGACAAGCCTCATAAATTTGCTCACCGTTGGTGACGACACTCAGGTTCTGAACAAGACCATAGACGACCTCAAGGGTCTGTGCAGCGGTCATTTTCGCCTCGTCCTGGGTGAGCCGATCTAGCCTTTGGAGAATCGCCTCAACATCCTTCTCTCCAAACAGCTTCTTCACAAAATTCTCTGTGATACACCGTGTCAGGAAACACATAATAGGACAGAGAATACGGACTCACTCAGTTTTCCCTGTCTAACCTGCTTGGTCGCCAACGCGAGGGTGGAGAGAAGCTCGACCAGTATCTTGACAAGCATTTCAGTCATAGCGACTGTCGGAGTGATCTTCGTATAGATGTCGAGACGATATAGAAAGTGTTCAATTGACTCGAGCAACTGAACGAGGGCATCATAACTGTCCCTGACGTCCTTGATCGCCTGACATAATCGAATGTTACTAAGATGCGCGAATGGGATCGGAAGAAAAGCACATACAGAGAGTAGGACGGCGAGCCCAGTGTGTATTGCCTCCGTGGGTGAAAACTTCTATAGAATGGAGTCAGATGTATGGAACATCCATGAACGCTTGCAGATGTACCATCCTGATCATTTCTCCGAGTTTAGCGCAAGCTGAAAGGCTAGACAGAAAGGACACAACATTATGGAGCGACTTTATAATAGTCTCCTTTCCTCGAAATTCTTTGAAGGCCTGTGCTTCTTCATGAAGAATGGCAGTAATGGACCCGACGGAGTCACACTCCTGGAGCCGCTCGACAAGTGGATGTTTGGTCAATGCTATGCCTGTCTGCGTTTCATAGTCCTGCAAGGCAGCCTCGAAGAGGACCTGTAAATGAGACAATTCTGACTGGTCACTCATGTCAGGAGAAAAAGAAAAGTGGGGCCAGGGAGGGAAGCTGGGTTTGCTAGGAGGAAACAATTAGAGGGAGTAGGATGCGGCGGTAGAGGTCCGGGGTCGAACGAGATTGCCTCGATAATAGGTGCATTCTGTGTATTGGTTTACGTAAACCTTCACATGTCGGCCAGATGCGGCCCGGGTATGCCTGTCAAAACAACCAGCACGGATCGCTGGATATAAGGGCCTCAGATACAGTACCGCTCTTACCATCGCTCTTACCCTGCTTCACTACACTACTACTTGCTTGCCTGTCCTTACCCTTACCCAATTATGAACAATTCATAAGTCTTTTACATCAGTAAACCTGCAAGAAACTTTTTTGGACTTGTGCAAGCTTGTACAAGCAACAAAAGCTCAGAAAGTGCGAAAAGTGCCAAAGCAACCTAGATTTACGCCATAAGCTCCTTTTGGCAATATTGTCAAAAAGTAAAAAAGCCAAAAAAGTCATAAAAGTACCAAGATTAGGCTCATTTTGTGCTTACATCAGCAAGGGTCAATGTCAACTTTTTTACTTTTTTACTTATTTACTTGTGTAAGTGAAAAAGTGAAAAAGTTTTTGTACAATTTACTGATGTACTGCGTGTCACTGATCATGAGTGTTGGCCGTCTATGGATTATCACCCTTTCTGGGTCAGATGATTAGACGAACGATGAAATCAATGACGAGATTGAGCAGCGAGCAACTGATTACCGAATGTGTTCCATCCATAAAAACGTTCCCTGACCCTCCGCAAACTGGGTCCACCTTACTGGCGCATGTGCAGTTGCAGGGAAATTACGTGTCACACAGCTCGAGGATGATACATTCATCCATCTTTTGCAACGACTGGTTTGACCCCTGGATCCATCAGCACCTCTGTCGGCCATGTAAAGGTGCAGAGCTTTCCGTTTTGTCAGGTAGACAACCCGACCGAGATTAGGTTCTAGCTAATACGATACACCGCCCAATTCTGGATGTACGTACATTGAATATTTTGTATTTCGACAAAACCTGCTTAAGGCCTGAGCCCGGGTGAAGCCGATGAGAGAACGAGTAGTACTGTATTTATGATTGCCGACGGTACTCACTGGATGAGTACAATGTTCAATATCCTATCAGGACCATTTTCCTCAGAGGGACACACTCACTCTACAGTGCGAACCGAATGCAACAGCAATTGTCTTCCACTCAAGGACAATTCCTCACGGAACAGGCAGAATTGTGGGATCTGCTCAGCCATTTCCACGTTCCGCACGTACAACACGACTTGGTGTAGAGCTGGACACCCCTTCCATTGCCCAACAAATTCTGGGAGTGCCATCCACGTATCGACAGACCACTCCTGAACATCCAAGTCGACGTAGACCCCGAGGCGCTCCAGAGCATCGTGCTCAAAGAAGACCCGATGCATAATGCAATTCACCGGGCTATAATCGTCCAAGCGCAGCACGTTAATCCGAAAATTGATCTCCTTTAGCGCAGGACAAACCAGGGTGATTAGGCCCAGTTCGTTCATCGACATGCGATGACCAAGATCCAGCTCAATAACTCGCAATTGTCTTCCAAACGTCACACACAGCATCTCAAGCACCGCAGCACGCACTGCGCCTTCCACAATGATGTTCTCGAGCATAGGCATCACCCAATGTGACATCTGGAACATGAGGACTAAGCTTTTGCCCGCTCCGACCTGGAATCGGAGCGTGTGGAGTGCGGGGAGAGACAAGCGTTCTTGGCACGTGGCCACGAAGGGCATTGGACCCATGAGGACTAGCTCGGAAATATTTGGCGCAGCTATGAGCATGTCCGTGAGGGAGTTTATACCCCCTGCGCGTGCGGCAGCACCTGCTTTGTCAAAGGCCCATTCAAGGCGGCGGAGTGCGGGTAATGCTGGTGCAGCTGTTGGGAATTCGAAGTGGGGAGAGGTGGGGATGGGGATGATGGTGCGGCTGTGTGACGATGACGATGACGACGGGAGTTGGGAAGGTGACGGGGATGAAAGAGGAGGTAATGGCGGGCGCACGAGTACCTCTAGGTGTGGGAGGAGCGCAAGGAGTGCCAAGGCAGGCGGGGCATGGGGTGTTGGTGTTGCGGTGTATGCATAAGGCAGGACGGCGCGACGTACGCGGTGACGCGATGGTGGTGGTGGTGACTCGGGACTCGTATTCGTATTCGTATCGATGTCGGCAGTCCCATTTACGATGGTATTGGCAGCAGCAGGCCTGCTAAGGGCAGCATGCAGCGCAGCCATCCCGTGCCCGACGCGTATATCCTCGTAGCGCATATCGCCTGCAAGAGCGTGCCATTGCCTACATACCAACGTGATGGCGCATCTATAGCGCACGGCGGCATCGGAGAGTGCGGTAATCGTTTCATGACAGGGTTGGAATGGCTCATAGTAGTAGTGGGGAGATTCAGAGTCGGAAGGGCATGTTATCGGGGAAGAGGTTGCGAAGCGAAAGATGATTAGCCAGAGCTCGGGAGGCAAATTGGGCGTATAGTTGACCATAGTTCTGCCCTTTATATCGAGCGATGCAGCTGACAATAACGAAGAATTCAATGTGTGGTGGTTGGGGTGTAATCAACAGCGTGAGACAGCTTTTTACGTTTGTGCTTTGCCAAGGTCCCTCAGCGCGCTCACAAAACTCTCCGGGTCCCAAATCTCTGTCCCGCCATACGTGACCCGTCTCCCAGTCTTACCAGCCCACTCTTCCAAATTCCCATACTCAACGTACCCCGCCCCACCCACCACAAAAACAATTCCCTCCGTGAACTGGGAGCGCCTTACGGGGGCCCGTGCAGCCGCCGAAGTATTACGTGCCGTGCGCGGGTCGAGCATGATATATTCGTCCGTCTCTTGCAACGACTGGTTCGACGCCGCGCCCGAATCCATCAGCGCCTCTGTCAATCGCGTGACTGTACAGAGCTTGTTCGTCGGAAGGAAATTCCGCACCCCTGAGATTAGGTTCTCTAGACCGCCTTCCTTCAGTCTATCTGTGAGCTATTAAAATTCCCAGATGGGAACAAACAGGTGATGGTTTAGTAAAACCTGGTAACATTTCTACTTGGAGGATAAAGGACGTACGCGGTTACCCAGTGAACTGAAACCTTTGAATAGCTCTCCGCCGCCGCCGCTTCCGTGTATGCCAGGCACTGGGGTCGAAGCACCCACAGAGGGTACGATCATGCGCGAAATTTCACGCAACCGTCGGACATACTCGAAAGCGGCAACATCTGCGCCCTGCTTCTTCAGCTCTGTTTCAAGTTCGGTCACGTCCTCCTTCGATAACGCATTATCCTGCGAAGAGAGGTAAAACACGAGCACTAGGCGCAGCTGGTCGACCGCAGTCGGCTTTCCCTCCCCTTTTGGCGAGCGAAGGTACTCGAGCACGGTCGCAGCGGTCTGTTTGTTGATCGCCTCTTCGGTCGAGAACAGTTCATCAAGCCCACGCGATTTGATCTGTTCGAGTAGCGCTGTGGCGATGTTCATGTGCGAGTCGAGCGTTGCTTTGCGTGCTGTTAGTTCTGGAAGTTGCGTGATTGCAGTTTTAAGATGTGCCGCATTTGTAGAGAGGTCACTGTCCCGCAGAGTTTTAGTTTAAGAATCAGAGAGGAAAAAGGTCACAAATGCGCACAGCTGCGTGATGTCGTTGACATCGCTCACACCTGTCGATCGCGTGATCTCGGCGGCATCTTGTTTATATCGATTGAGCTCCGTGTCAATGTCTTCCGCAACTTGTGGGAAGGGGTTCGCAGCGTTTTTCGCCCAAAAGAAGTCTTTTGCATCGAGGTCATAAGCC
Source organism: Russula lepida (assembly GCA_003316425.1). Taxonomy (NCBI): domain Eukaryota; kingdom Fungi; phylum Basidiomycota; class Agaricomycetes; order Russulales; family Russulaceae; genus Russula; species Russula lepida. Next base: position 12,427 of record QFEZ01001639.1, read on the forward strand.
TTCTTCTGTGGCGACGCGACAGTGACGCGATTCAACTTCATTTCGAGGCAGTCAGAGACGAGGGCCTGATATGTCCAGCCGTGTGAGAGAAGTGGGACAAGGTCGATGTTACGGTCAAGGATGAGGAGAACTGTGCCTAAGTTAAACGGCAATGTACGTGGGTAGAACGTCGAGAAGCGCACTGACGTGGTCGTTGTAGGGTAGATAGTCCACCCGGCTCTTGGGAGAAAAGGGATGATGAGTCTTGTGAGCGCGAAGCTGTAATGATGGAGTCCCGGATTTTTGTCTCCACTTTCTTTGCGATCATTTCTGCCGCATTTCCCCTTGGTGCGCGGATGATAGGCACTTGGCCTGCCTGACGCTTAGATGCAGGCCCACTTTGGTGGAACAGGCGGGCACGCACCGATGGTGGCAACGACACTAAAAAGCCCATTGGCTATTCGCTCGATCTCACTTTCAATTTGGTCCTCAGTGGACGAGGGTGAATTCAAGATGGTGTAAGAGGAGAGTTGTTGGGATGGCCCTGGTTGGTCGGATGTGGGTGACGTGGCTATTAATGGCGGCGGTAAAAGGGAATATAGCGACGCCGACGGCGCGATGAAGGAAAGGTATTGATCAACGACCTGCGACCACAAATGCAAATGGGTTAGTTTATGCTTTCAATAAAGATCGCTGGGAGTTGACCTGTTCTACGAGCTCGTTCGTCCCGTCCTTCGCGACCGCCGCGGCAAGTTCTTCTAGCAGTGACCGCGGAAGTGGCTCTGAAAAGTTGACGTGGAACGATTCATAGAGATCCTTTTGGAGGTCTTGTGCAATTCTCCTGATATTTGGGAGGGTCGGAGCGACGAAGTAGATGGCAGGGACATCGGACAGTGGTGGTCGAGACGAGTGAAGTTGGCTTTGTGACAAAAATTGTCAAGACAACCCAGGAACTCGAGAAACAGAAAGCATACACGTGGAGCGTAACACCAATCTCTCGGAGGTCCTGCACCCGTAATACTGTAGCGAGGATATCCTTCGTTTCTTGGTCCAGCACTAAGATCTTCCATACTGGAGGCCCAGAGCCAGGAGGAACCTTGAGCCCCGATGTAGCCTTTCCTGAAGCCGACACGGTGGAAGCTGATGGCTCAACGGGTGTGTTGAGATTGAGCATGGAAAGTAGTGCATTCGTTTGCGCCTGTTGTACGGTGACGGGTGAAGTGGCCTGTGGGGGTAGAAAACCTATTACTACACAGTCAAAGGATAGACAGGACAACGTACTTGTTTGAGTGCATGGCTCGCCATTGTGGACGCGTCGATGTGATACAGTCAAATGGCAGTTGGGCGACGCGGGCCGACACGACTGAGACGTGACACGACTCTCTCCTGGAAACGGCCACCTGATATCAAATGCCTACCCCCGCTGTCGCCTCGATTCTCATCTCTCAAGCAAACTGTCATCACGACTACCCTTCCACTCCTTGAGTTTTTGTGAGTAGCACTCTTCCTTTCGTGTCTGGCCAGTTCAAATCATTTCTCTCAGTTCGTCAGAAATCGGTAGTTGCGTATCGTAATGGGTTGTATTCCAAGCAAGCAAGGCGTCTTTGTACAATTCGATGGGGATGTACCGTTACCATCGAAGGGAAGAACCCTACAGACGAAGGGAAAACATTCCAAAGTCAAAGTCTCAAAGGGACTAGGACAACGGCGCCCTGCATCACCAGTTATTCCGGCTGATGCGCCGCCGTGGGTGACGGGTCATAAAGTGATGGCTGTGCATCTAGACAAGAACACCGGTCAAGTCTACCTGACGGAGAAGAACTGATAGGTGGTTCCATGGTGCGAGTCCTAGCTCACTTGGTTATGCTTCCCTTTTCTGAAGTTGTTTTTTAGGCTGAAGTATCTTTGCTTTTACACTCCTTTGCTTTTGTCATTCGATTATTTATAGAATTATTTTAATGTACCTTTTGCCTTGTGGGCGTAGCGCGTGTATGTTCTTCTACTGCGTGAAGTGGCAGTGTAGGCAATCATGCAATCATGAGTAGGCGAGGTCCACTTGCAGGGGAAACGACAAGACACACAACCCGGGACCACCCGCTCTCTTGGGTTACGCTGTCGTTGCATGTGGTTGCATCGCTTAGCAACGCCTTTTGGAGAAATACTGTAGTTCGGTGACATACGAGCTCAAGTTACAGAGTTAGATTAATAGCATTTAAAGTGCTCGGGAAATATACGGGGAATCCTTGTCGTCTTGTTTCGCGTTATTCATAAGCGACTGACAGGCAGTTGGAAATTGCGTGTGAGCAAGGGGTGAATGCACCACGAGCACGATGTACAGCGTGGTGCAACGTTCCCTACGGTACGACCTTCGCTGCGCAAGATCGAGCAACGGACGGGTCATCCGAGTCGGCTGAACTGACTCGGGTTGCTCTTGATGCACTGCATCGTGCTCCATTTGGTTACCGATGGGTTGTAAGTAAGTGTGTGTACCACTATAGCCTTGAACAGGACGTTATCCTCGGATGGACTTTGGTCAAACGTCTTTACCGTAGATCACTATCGACGAAGAATCAACTGATAGCTGAAATCCGAGAAATATTTTCGGCATACAGCAGCTTGTGATCTTTTGTGAAGATGTTCCCCCGAGTCATCCCTTGATCCAAACAACTCGGAAGGTTGTCAACAGGACAGATTTGACCGGATCATTCATTCCCACTGTCAACGTTGTTAGCCGCATAGCTTTTCGGGGCATGCACAGAGACCGATATTCGCCCCTGCATATGGATGAGAGTGAGTTGCGGGCGGGACTCAGCTCTCACCACAAGATCTAGAGTTCTTCCACTGTAGGTTCTTGGACGGTCGCAGTCAATTGTTCCCAATTGACCTACATAATGTCCTCCGTGGTTCGCGTCGTTCACGTACAGTGACGTCCTAGGTATATCTGAGAGGTCGGAGAAAGCTTCGGGATCATGAATATTCATCCTTACACGTTGCAGCCATCGAAATCGCGCTATCCCCGAAAACGTCCGCCGAAAACCACTTTGTACGGAAGAGCTTTACATAAGCGACGACAAAGGAAGGCCACGCGAGGCAAAGGGAAGCCAGCAATGCATGACATGAGGATCATTTTACCCTGCTAGACACTGCTCATGCTGTGTTGACGACGACGTCGACGACTCGGTATCTGCGCTTCAAAGTCTGACTGACTGATACCCCGGTTACCTGCACAATCCCATTTGGCATGTCCGATTTAGCCTTTCGCAGCGACGGGCGCTCTAGGTTGAATTCAATACCGGCGCCGACTGCACGCGAGCGGTGGGCATCAGGCACCGCATCACTTTCCGCCCCCTCCGACTCGTGTCTCTGCGGCATCTCTTCATCACCTCCCTCTGGGATGTCGTCCACGCCTGCTCCATATACCAGTCCAACATCGTCTCTCTCTACTCTCACTTCCTCCACTCCCTCATCATTTTCTTTACTGTCTAACACGAACTCTTTTACGAAAACACCTCTAGATTCCCGATCGTCTTCCAGTCTATCGCAGCTTTCCTCGACTTCTTCTCCAATACCCGCCAGCGGTCGGTTATCCCTCGCTGGCAACACAGTGTGTCTAGGCCATGGTTTAGATGCGTCTGTCGATGGTCTGCTAGCTACTATCGTTCTTTTTGGGTTGGCAGGTTTATTGCTATGGGTGAGTTGCGTCCTCTTGTTCACCTCCCTCTCAACATTTCCAACCACTTAGTTATTGTTTGCGCTTATCCGGCCGCGTTGCCGCCAAATATACGGGCTCCGAGAATGGTTTGTGCAAGAACGGTGCGTATGTTCCGTCTACCCGAATACCTTGTGCTCATTTCGCCTAAGGATCCGACCTCCGCCTTTGCGCTCAACCTTGTGGTCCTTTTTGAACCCTCCCGTGCCGATGATTCCGTCCATATCCAATGTCCCCTCGGACCCCCGCGATCCCGCTGCAGAAGATGCACGTAAATTCCCCTCGGATGAAGAGTTGAGTCAACGCACGCTCTGGCTTTGCTTCATCGTGGTCCTGGGCTGGTCCATACTTGGCCTTGCCGGTGCCCTTCCGCTTTATTTGATCTCCCTACCATGTGTGGCCGAATCTGCCCCAGGGCCGCGTTACTCGGGCGGTTATTCGACTTTACAGGACCTCAGCATCCTGCGAGTTCTCCAGCTCTTCGACAACCGCGACATTTCCACTCGAAGCAACGCTCGTGTACTCGAAATCGTGAATGGGGAGGACCTAAAATCGCGCGCGCGCGTACGCATTATCATTGTGACTGCTCTGCTCATAGCCGTTGGCCTTTTCCCCGCCTTGATAAAGATCCTACGCGAGTACAGCAAGCTCATTGCATTTCGACGCAAGTGGACGGACGTTTACCTGCAAGGTAGAGAGATGGGTTGGATCAGTGCTCGGGATGCACCCGGGTTTATTGGCTGGGGTGAAACGCGTCTCAAGGATTTCATCCTCAAGACAGGCCTTAGCTCGTCGTTAGACTTTAGCGCAGAACCTGCCAGTAGTGGTGTTGGTCGGCGCGGGAGATCGGCGCGGCGCGGCTATGGTCCTTACATGTTGGAGGAGGACTCTGAGTTTGAAGTGGACGTCTCGAGCCTCTTTACGGTCATGTATGTTCCTCGTTCGGTATTATTCTGGCGACTGATTATAGGTTGACCTAGTGATACTCAACGTCTCGCCCTGCTCATTGAGGATCGTGACGTAATCTTAGAGCATCTTGAGATTGCGGAGACGAAATACATTTCCTCGTTCCGAATCACAACTCCCGAGCCTTCGATCGCGGATTTCAATCCTGCACCCGCCCGTGACACCGAAGGTATCACATACATCAGCCGCCCAAGGGTGCTTGCTGGATCCTCTGTAAGACGCCCGTGTTCGCCTTTCTCCCTACTACCCTTTTTCATCGAGATTTTCTGTAGGCAGGTCGTAGGCGAAGGGGCCGCAACCCTGCCGATGCCTCCTCTTCTCTCTCACCGACATCATATCTTGCTCCCTCTTCTTACTATAAGCTCGGCATCCGCGGGATAAATGGGGGTCGCTTCGCTGATGAAGACTCCCGCACCAGTTTCTCAGAGTCTGTTAACCAGCGCATCATAGGCACGCGCTTCCAAGAAAGCAATCGAAGCGCGATGGCATTGCCCCGCTTCCCCATCGGAAATCTATTTCGATTGACTCAGAGTGGCATCCTTGATTCAGTGCCAGAACCCCAACAGGAACTGGAACCAGACGCTCCTATTCCGGATCCGATGGTGCATGGCCCAAACTATGTTGCTCACACGACGGAAGAGACGACAAACCCTGAAACCCTGTATTCACCTGGCAGTGGCCCCATGCGTCTGCCAAGTTCGAACGGTGAAAGCGACTGGGTTGACGTGGGGCGCGAGGCGCCGATCGACTTTCGTTACTCTCACACACCAAGTGCTCCTTCGCCCGTGGTCATGCCACATGTATTACCACCTCTTCCGGATATGCCTCTTCAACCGGCTCGCGCTTCCAGCATATTTCGTTTCGTTCGGCGGCCCAAGATATTTGGTCCCGCGCCATCTGAGCATCGTTCCACATTTCCGCTACGAGAACGGACCGGCACCGGCACCGGCGGTGGGGCGGGTCGAGGTGAAGAGGTGCCTCCCCATCTGCGCGTACAACGCGCCCCACCTTTCGTGCGACCTTTGACGGGCCATAACCATGATGAGCTCGGCTCGGTGTATGCTGAAATCCGAGTATGGCGCACACGATTAAAGACGGTCAATGAGGATATCCGGATCGCGCAAGAGGAGGGATACAAGGCCATGGTAGAGGGTGTGCATTTGAAGGGATGGCTGCTCACAGGGCGGGGGTTGCGATTCTTGCCTGGTATACAACTCATTGAGGGTCGAGCGAAGGAGGATGTGCGATGGGACGTTCTTCAGATGGGTGGAGGCGAAGCGATGAACCAGGTTGCGTTCTGGACAGTCGTCGTGGTCATCGCTGCATCACTACTTCTCGGACGTGAGTTTTTTTTTTTTCATTTTTCCCTCTGCTGGTTCTTAATAAACTAAATTGCGCGCAGTAATCGCCACTGCGGGTTTGGCCGTTGCAAGGTCGCCCGATTTCGCGTACTATCTTCCGTTCTTCCGACCTTTAGCAAATCATAACAACTTGCCGACTGGTTTGGCGACCGTTCTCGCGCCCTCCGTGGCCGCCTCTCTCTTTATACTGCTTGCAATTTTGGCCCTCCATCGTAAGTATTGGATAGTTCCCAGAAGCAGACAATAGCCTGACTTTGACAGTCTCGGCTCGCCTTGTGGCCACTATCTCCGTATCTGCTGGGCAAAGAATCGTCATCAAGGCGATGTTTTACATGATCGTATGTGTTGCCGTGATCGGCTTGGTCACCGCCGGTGCGATTCTGTATGCATTTGGTGCGCTTAGCGAAGGGACACGCCGGAGTAAGACTGTGGCGGACGGCTCTATCTATATCGCCATACTGCTACTCGCAATTGTGGTCAATGTCGCGATCACGTCTCCAGCGTTGCTCATGCTTCAGCCTTTGCGATTACGACGGGTCCTGAGTGCAGAAAAGGCGGCGAAGACGCCACGCCAGCGTTTCCGAGGTATGACTGACTTCTATTGTTGATGATAACTAGTTCCTAATCTTTCCGATAGCTACATATCCCAGGACGTACAACCCGCTGTTCGCGATGGCTTGCTGTATACTGGCTGTCACCTTTGCGAGCATGTTCGCAGTAATCTTCCCGCTAATAGGGCCGCCTGTAGTCTTGTTGGTGTTCCTCACTCTAGTCGGTACGACGCACAACTTCTCGTTTCTGTCCAAGTCTGACCGGAAGCTTTAGCCCACCGCTACCTCATTGGTTATGTGTACGGCCGCACCCGCTCGCAGACCGGTGGCTTACTACAAATCTGGCTTCTGAAACGTTTCGCATCGCTCCTTGCACTGCAACCCATCCTTCTAGGCTTAATTCTCCTCAGTCGACGATTATGGCCGGAGGGTGGTGCCCTAGTCGGGGCAGGAGCCCTCACCATTTTCTTTGTTGAGGTGTATGCGCTCATCAAGGAGCGACAACCGGGTCGGGCGGCCCTCAGCCCGGTCTGTCAACATGCAGTTGAATCATTCCGGAACGCGGCACGGCCGAGTAACCCCGCCGTGCTGGAAGAAGAGAGTACAAGCATTGTCAGCTCTGGGCGTGCGGCGCGAGCAAGGGGATCGTTCGCTTCTGTGCTTGAGATGATGTCCACGACGCTCGCGGTCGTGCCTTCGCGATACCAACAGCATGGGCCAGTACCACTCCGTACGTCATCTAGAGACCCTGTCTTCTAATTCCCACTTCATCTTGCTGCATTCGGCTTTTTTTTTAGCGACTGAAACGTTGGATGACCTCACGGCAACCGAACGTGCTGCACGCACGCATCCCGATGCACCGCCTCGCCTACCTCCACTACCTTTTACTGACCATGCGGAAGAGATGTCGAGGATCCTGTTCGCGCCAGAGCTAATCGCACCATCACCCATCGTCTGGTTGCCAAGTGACAACGCGGGTGTAGCCCGGTCAGAGGCGCGAGATCTGGAGCAATTCCACGGCTTGAAAGCTGTGATTGAAGTTCGTTCAAATGACGATGTGATTTTACGGCGACACCACCTCAACAATGGGACTTCATGACGACTTACTTACAATTGACCAAAAAAAACCGACTCTTTTCTTTTGGATGGACGCTCACGAAACGATTTATTAACTTACGTCATGCTTTGATGATGCTCTTTTTTTCTGCTTTTCTTTTCTTTCGTCTACTGCTTCTATAATGTCTCGCTGTATTTCCTGGCTGTGCTTTGTATATATACCCACAGACGCTTTACGATTTATTTCATTGGCGACAAAGCCATGAGCCACTGAATTTTAGTCTTTGCTGACTAATCGACGCGCGTCATTTGCAAAAATTGTTGGACCCCAACCCGGCTCACTCATAGAGCGACAGCGAACTTCTCATTACCTCTCACATTCATCCTACCTAACCACACCACAAAACCTTACCCACGACAAAAAAAAAAAAAACAGAAGTAATCCGCAAAATAATGGCACGACGCGCCGCACCGCCCAATTCAGGACCTGCGTACTACACACCCGCTCATCTAGCGCGTAGTAGTGGTCCCAACGGCACGCTCGTCGACCCAAACGAGAGCGCATGGTCGCGCTTTTTACGCACGCAGGTCTTCGCGCCCGATAAGTTACCCGGGAACGTCAATATTGTTGCTGGTGTCGGGTTGTTCGTGGGTGGGATATTTATCGTGCGGAGGTGGGGCGAGATGTTCGTTCCTGTGTGAGGGGAAAGAGTTGGGGATGTGAGATGATGGGCAATGGGCAATGGGCAATGGGTGCGTGAGTATTATTAGTGAGTGCATAAGTGCGTGCCACCGCGTGCTGGTATGTTGTTGGTTGGTTGGATAGTTAATCTAACTTTTTTTTTTTTTCTTCACTCCAGGATGATCGCATCGCACGTACCTGACCTGCCTGCGCGGATGTGATCATATTATGGTTATGTCCCCCACCCTCTCCACCTTTTTGCCACTTTTGGTTTTTTTTTTTTTTGCTTGCTGCATGCTGGAGTCATTTGCCGTGTCCTTACATGTTTTGATGATCATATTCCGAAGACTCGGGTACTTTTTTGCTTTGTGCTCCTTTCAGATATATTTGACACCGCACCACTCCACCGCTCCATTACTCGGCACCACCCACTACAGCCCCGAGACTGACCCAGTCTCGTGATCCAGTCTCCTTGGAGAGAATTGAACGCTTCAAGCTTCTCCCCGCCACTTTGGACGCCTCGGGTGAAATAATGAAGCCCGCTGCTTACTATTATGGCTCCTCACACATCACTTGCGTTGATGAAACAGACAGGTGCCGCTGATGTCGGCGACATGCCTATAATTTACTAAGGGATGTCTCGGGCCTGCGTCTGATCAGAAAACATACATTACATTCTGAAAGCAGAATTATATGTTCCGAGGGTAGGCTCACTATCATTGTATCTCATCAGCCATCTGGTCGGATTTCCGGAGGGACGGCTCTTCCCCTTTTCCATGATTACCCTTCTCGTCGTCACTCGAGCGTGAAGCCCCCTCGTGCTTCTGGTCATGAAAAGCGACCGCGCTTTCGTTACGCACAGGCTAAGGATCAAAAATAACACTTTGAGGAGTAATGTGAATGCCTATTGACTTTGGTGACTTTGGTCCCTCTTGCGGAGGCCCCGGAAGACGCATTTGGTGAATGTTTTGGGCTTTTCAGGAGATTTGAATGGACCCCTTTTGGGTGCAAAAGGGAACGAGAGGCCGGAAGGGACATCGAAAACGAGCTTGTAGAACTAATGGAGTAGTAGAAGGTGCCTTGGTAGAAAGGCACACCCTGTAAGCAAGGGAAGGTCGACCATCTGTCTTTACCTCATGACCTCGATGGATATGTGAATGTTGTTATAACGGTGTTTTAGTAAACGAGAGTGATATTTTCGGTTGCAGGTACACACTTTGTGCAGAGTATACGTCACAGTTGGGATGTGCGTGGACGGTCAGGAGGTACCAATGGGGGAGAAGGAGCGGAAATAAGGCTGGTTAATTTCGAGAGTTGCGACCAAGAAGTGAACGCGATTGCTTTGTGCGCAAAGAAAATTGGCTAGTTCCCATCTAGGAACGCGAAAATAGCCACACAATCAGACTATCCGTTCCTGAAGTCGTCGACAGCTAAAGGATATCTTCAAGCTGCCACAAAATTCTCTCCATATGCTCAGCAGCGCGTGATAAGTTCAGGTGGCGACTTCTGTACATGGAGCATGGGGATAGAACGGAAGCTGTTCTGGATTGGCGTGTTGGAATCTATTCGAACTTTTGAAACGAGACAGAATCGAACAAGGTACGGAGGAACCAAATGTGTAGGTGTACGGAAGGGGCGGGTTAGAGGCATGCAAAAGAACGTCGAGGGTAAGTAAAGAACCTAGAAAGAATGCATATCTTACTGCTAATTCGAACCAGGATTCCCCGAAAGTTTGATGCATCGAACTTATTGAAGCGCCTCTTTGGTGTGATTGGGCCTAACAAACCAGTCAACGAGATCAATGCTTGTGCGTACGAATCCAATTAACGAAATCGAGTTGTCTCTACACTCGATAATGGGACCATTATACCCACTAGCATCGCCCCTCGGTCAGACGGGACCTCGAGGATGAAAGATCCAATGCTCCTTGCGTACCTTAACCACCTTTATTGCAGACTACTTTTTCGAGGTTTGGAACTGTATAATAGACGCCGGTGATCGTGGTCTTAGAAGAGACGCCGAGGTGGCCACTGGGTATTGCGAATGACGCAATCGGTTTTCAAGGGACGGGTCAGGTTAGACGCCCTTTAAACGTGTACCGCTGCGTTCTCACAACCTCCACGCTATTCTCCTGCACCCAGCAGTGCCAGCACTACCAACGTCTCATCTTCGTCCGACAGCGTTACGCATATCCATTGAGGAAAAAAAGAGGAAAGCACGACTTGAAAATACTACAAACTCTCAAGAACCAACCTCACCAACTTCAGCTAAGCACAAGCCGAAGATGCCTTTCCGAGTCGCGGTCACGGTTAAAGATTAAAACCTACGCAAACCCACGCTTTCCGTCATTATGGCCCATATCTAATCTCACGATTCGGGAAACGTCTTCTGCCTCGGAAGGAGGTCGTGCGAACAGCGAACCAAAGTCGTCTTGATTTGGTTAGTGAGGTATTTTATCTACCCATATGTTTCGCCGCATGGAGCAAGGCCACTGACGGCTCCTTAGTAGAGAATGTGCTGATTTCTTCATACGGGAAAACAATGCCAGGAAAGAGGAGTTCGAGCTATGCTCAAGATTACGATGTGGCCAGGTGATCCAGTCTTGTGTTCCCTGACCTGAGTTCCCTCCCGAGTAACATATATAACAAACACCCCAGCCAAAGTTGGCCGAAAAGGAACGGATTCGATACAGGATGCCGATAACCTCCATGGGGGAATACATTTCAAACTGTGGAGTCAGTGAGCACGGTTGTTGGCGGACTTCCTACGCATGTGCGATAGCAGGCCGTTATCAAGCGGGCACCTCATGCATCAAGGTTTAACTGACTCTCAAAAGACGTATCCGAATACCGTATGATTTTGATCGTTGACTCATCCCACACTAGTCACTTTCTCACCAGTGCTTCTCCGCCGCATTAGGGACGAGGTGTCGATCATTTGCCATTCCAGAAACGATCCGACTGACACACAAGCGGCGAGTACCGGTAAGTGCTCGCTTCGCGAAGCGCGGAAAATAATTTCGTCAACATGGCTTTGGAGCTGTGTGTACGTCCCACCTGGGGCTGAGAGACGATCAAAGATCAAAGCATGGTTACCCTCAACTGTGGTGCTGTTGGCCAAATTTATGTCCCACGCATACCCCCAACCTTTGTGTGCCCTTTGTGTGCCCTTTGTGCGCCCATTGCGGAGTTCGAGATGATCGAGATCCGAAAAAAAACCGTCCAAAATGTTTTAATCCCAGACGGACAATGTGAAGGAGCTACCCGTTGAACATCAGATCAGAGCATCTAATTGTAGTCCGGCACATAGCAGATAGACCAAGATTCAGCAGCAGCTCCATAGAAGTGATATTTTGAGGTACCTTTGGAGATACATTTTGGCCCCTTTTTGCGTCCCTGATACCTCCCCAATAATTCCTGGGTGGTGCATATATCATCGGCGGGAAGCAGTGTAGAACGGCACTATAATTGTATCACAAGATATATACGCCAAATATTTTCAGGCAGATCCGATTAGTTGTTGGCTTAGGCTGTGTGCCATGGCAAGACGGTCCGTTACAGGCAGTCTTATCGCCCTCATTACCTTTTCGAGGCATGGCAATAACCCAAATGTAAATAAGTTAGTGTGGAGGACAGTCGCGGCAGTAGCAAAGAAATTTGTGAGTGAGGATTATGAAAGTGTAGCGAATAACAATAATCACCACGGGGCACTGTACAATGTAAACCAATTCAGTCGCTAAATATTGCAATCTGATTGGTTGGTCGAGAGCAACTGAATTGGTTTACGATTTAAAATGCCTGCAGTGAACTGCGGTAGTGTCGCGCCCGAGTCTGAGTCGGCGTCGTGGTGTAGTTGGTTTATGTAAGCAACGGTGCTTTTTTTGCATCCTGTGTCCAAGGAACACGAAGCTGTGAAAGGGCTGTGAGACGACAGGAGATAATACATATTTCCTTGGCTGTCGGTGCGGTGATGGTTGAAACTGGAGGATGGTCTAGGCAATTTAGAGGAAGTGTGGTATTTTTTTGTGGTATTTTTTTTTGTTCTTGATATGGATTGCCACACAAGCTCCACTCGCGGAAGAAATAAGAGGCCATCCTCCGGACCTCAACATGCCGTACGACTCTCCCTCCATTTTGCCGTTCATCTCGCGTCCTATAAACTCGCTCGCGAGCTGCTCGACTCCCCCGCTCATCGGCCCATTCGTCTC
>QFEZ01001639.1:24946-62755 GCA_003316425.1 Russula lepida
CCCCCCCATCTCAACTACCCATTTTTAATAGGCGTCCCCCGATTTCTATCATGTTAATGCCCCCACAACAAGGCTCCATGAAATCTCCCAGCGACCCTCTTGTCCTCTACTCCCAGTCCCTCCGAGAGTACACTCTACGCCTTTGGATGGAGTCTCGTAAACAAGCTGAGGAGAGAATGCGCGCGCGCTCCCACAAGAAGCATCGCAATTCTACTAAAGCCTTGGCGACATCCACCAGTGAGCCACCGACGGGCAGCCAGAATGTTACGAGCATGTCGAATAAAACGAATAAAGGCTGACAAAACTACTCAGCTGAAAAGGGTTCTCTGCATTATTTTGTCACACAGTGAGTCCTCGCCGCTTCCTTCGTGGATTTATGTGCATGGTCATCTCACCCGATACCCGTTTATTTAGTTTAGCGGTGGCTTGGGTCTCCCTTCAAATCCCCCGGATCCTTGACGTGCCCACCACTGCCACGAACGAAACCGGTGCACGTGCCACGTTCATCACGTGCCTCACCCATCATCATCAGATTTGACTCATCACACGCCACACGACATGACTGACGACGCATTTTTATGATTATCGATGAGGATATAATATAATATATGAACGGTAGTATACTGTATATGAGGGCCAAAGTGTTTTTCGTCTGAGTCAAATAGAGTGGACACGCGACGGGCATCAGGAACGACTTGCCACTGGCATCTTTGATGCGGGCAAGGAAGGAATCGGTTCATCACCCAGTCATCTGATCCCCATCATCTGAATGAATTCGGTATTCGAATTACATGAAAAAGTCTAACTCCCAAGTAGTCACAAGATGCAATCGCAGGTCAGAGGAGATGTAATGATCCCAAAAAAAGGTATACTATATCATCCGGGTACCGCCCGTCAGCGTCATTGGAACGCAGCAGATTCTGCTGCTCTGTCCAGCGTTGGAATTGCCTGTTGCACCCGAGCCTCCTAGAGTGTAGATAACAAGCTAAAAGACCACAATTTTGTACAGTAACTTGTGCTCGAGCCTCTCATACGGAGATCGGTCTGACCTTCGCCTCTTTCGCCGAGGTGCAAGCATCCTTTGAACACGCTGAGGACAGCAGCGGTCTATAGCACAGAAAAGAAAATGCTAGTTTTTGCACGAGAGGGAAGCTACAAGCTAGGTTATATCTTGTATTTGATGGGGAAGGAGCGAGTGTGGAAGGGAAAAGGCGATCCTGGGCGGCATGACTGGCATCACATGCATCTACACGTGTTTGTTGTCTCAAGACACCTTTTCCTTTTCCTCGATTCCTCATCGATGAGCTCTCAGCCACATGAGTAACACATTCACAGCATCGATGAAGTGACTAACAACGTCTCAAATAGCCCTGCTCGAAAGCGTGCACGTCAACCCTCCCCACCATACTCCAGCACCATCCACGCCCCTTCACCATTTCCTAGCTGCCCTGGAACATCGATCACAATGGAACACCGTTCTCAAGGCGTGATGGCAAAGAATCACCGCCAGACTTGGAATAAACGAACCAAACGAAGTCGAAGTATGTCTTTCAACATGCGACATCCGGGTCAATGAGGTTGTATATTAGGAATGAATGGTTCTTCCTGATCTACAATCTCACTGACCCGTAGGGAATTTCACAGGTTATGGTTACATAACCTTGCCATCATCCCCCTTGTCGCGCTGGGTAGCTCGAACCATTTGCACGATGACGGTCGAGACCCCGAATCTTCGTCTGTCAGTCGACGAGCAAAGCGTTCTAGGTTCTGGTACAATCGTCCCCCAGGTCCAGGTAGTAGACCAGAGAACGTAGTATCATGACCACCTATCGGCCCTAATGGGGCTATATAGCCTAGGTTGATTGTTATTGCGAAGTCGAGGAAAGGACCACATCTTGAACTATGGAATCGATCCGGCTCTGCCCAGATGGGCACGGCAACGATGAGTTGGGTAGGTGAAGACAGTGGGAGGAGGACAATGGGAGATGCTAGTGACATGTATTTCCTTGACTCAGGCTGTCGGTGCGGGTGATGGTCGGAACTGGAAGTGGGCTGTAATGACATTAATGGGCGAAGTGCCCTCGCAAGAGACCATCTTCTGCTGGACCTCAGTATTAATACGGCTCTCCCTCCATCTTTTGCCGTTCATCTCGCATCCGCGTCCTGTCCAAAGGGAGCACCATAATTCTACCAAATTGCAAAGCGTTACGAGCACGTTGAATGAAAGCTCAACACTGCGGAGCAGCTAACTTAAAGGTCTTTCACCAAAGTTAGTTCTCAACACTCTAAGCAAGGTAGCCTATTCGGATACCGATACCGTCACCCCCTCAAACACCGCCATGCCTGCCGAAGTGGCACTAACTTATGAACGTGCGCACGTGCCAATGGCACTACATCCAAATTCCAATAATCCTCAGATGATTTTCGCGCTACACGCTACTATCAACATCAATGTGGTGGATACAACATATGCGCTTGCACTTTCTGCATGACAACATACTCGCCCTTGGGGCCCAGGTCAATAGAGGTCATCCTAGACCATCCCATCGGTGCACATGGTAGTCACATGGTCCCCGGTCGCATGTGCGTTCACGGCTGCTTTTGGGGCGCAAACTGGTTGACATATCAGATTCCTCTGCTTTTCAGCTTCCTTGGACGTAATATGCTTCTGCTATTTATGCTCCCTTGCGCTGTCCTGTGTCCCTTGGTTCTTCCCTGCGCGCACCCGCGGAATCGACGGTAATCCGAAATGACTCGCGTTCTGCAGCTCCTGGTCTGTGTTGTACTCGCCTTGCGCTCCAGCGCCGTCACCTATGGGCCTTCCTCGTACGCCCCTCCGGGTGCATTTCCAACTAGCCTATACAAATCATATTACAACAACCCCACCGCCACTTCGGCTCAACCCCAGCCCATAATTTCTGACCCAGTGCTGGTGTGCATATAGTTGTCTTTCTGTGAAAAACTCGATTCTCTGATGTCTATTTATAGCACAAGGTATATCCTGCTGGGCTCACCGACCCGAAAAACATACCCCAAGTACGTCATGTCACATTTAGCACCTCTTGATACACTGCACCATCCTCATTATTCTCGCCCAGAACGACACCAAGGACCCCCACCCTCTCCCACCTCGTGTGTCCGATGGAGCTCTCTTGCAAAATGCCCTACGTCAAGTCAAATGGTTACTTTCTGTCCCTTCCATTGCGAACAACACCTGCACGCTTTGTATCGCTTCCCTTCAGATCGCCCAGTTCCTCTCGCTTGCCGCGCCCGAACAAACCCCACCTTTCTTCGTCACCCTATGTGAGCAGTTCAAGCTCTCCAGCAGTTGCAACAACACGTACAGCGCTACGACGTTGGGCTCTGTGCTTACGCAAGTAGTGGCTAATGCGAACATCTCGGGGTATGATGGCCAGGTGCGTTCAGTGACTCTGGTACCCTGTATCCGATGTTTGACTGGGTTTCGCTTTAGCTGATTTGCCAAAACTTCGTCCAAAAGTCCTGTGCGCTTCCACCTACACCCCCTCTGAACCTCACCGGCTGGTTTTCCAAACCAAAACCCAATCCACTGCCGCCGCCAAAGAAACCGAGTGGGAATCGCGTCAAAGTGCTTCACTTGTCAGACTTCCACATCGATCCTCGTGCGTCTCAAAGTCTTCTTGTTTTCATTGTATCCTCTGGGTATAGAACCCCGGTCCCAGTGGCCCGGTGTGCAGCCCAAATCGTCTCCCTTTCTTACCCTCCTGGTACTTGGCTTACGCATGACTACTCTACCTGTACTGTAGGTTACGCGACAGGCTCAGAGGGAGACTGCACTTCCGGCTTGTGTTGTCGCGCGAATAACCCTAACACGAATAACCCAAACAAGACACTCGTTTCAGCACCGCGATACGGTTGGTTCCGATGGTATGTCATTAGCTTGGCTTTCGGAAAGTAGCAGGGTTGTTGATTGACCGGCGCCGATCCTGGCCGTGGCATGAAACAGTGACACCCCATTCTCGCTCGCTGCTTCTGTACTCGAGACCATTCCTGTTCTTACTGGTACAGAGAATACGGGTTTCGGGTGGTCCATATACACGGGTGACCTCGTCTCACACGACCCAGAAAATGAACTGTCTAGGTGAGACTAATTCTTTCGAGCAGTGATGTGTATTTTAATGGGGACTTAGGGACTATGTCACGTACACGGAGGTCCGCATGCATGCATGATTAGCTGATTCATAAATACTCAGCCCCGAGATAGGCCGTGATGTATGATCTATTCAAGCGCACTTTGAACTCTGGGCCAATTTACGCTACACTGGGAAATCACGACAGCTACAACCAGTATGCCCTTGGTCGTCGAAGAATACAGAGCAGCTACTTACACTTTGCAGAGCCCAGGATGCTCCTCATTCACTGGGAGGTGATTTGGCCAAACAGTTCAGCTGGTCAGCATTGCTCGTGTGTCTTTAATAGGGAAATTTAAGATATGTTCTTTTAGGAACTATGATCACCTCTCGGGTCTATGGAACTTGGAAAAATGGCTACCGCAAACTTCGGCGGCCCAGGCACGCGCGCACTATGCTGCGTACGGTGTTCAGCGTACTGATGGGTTGCGAGTTATTTCCCTCAACACCGACATGTGTGAGCGGCACTGCGTTCCTAGGTTGAAACGAGCTGACAGATGACATATGATCCAGGGTACCGGTATGGTTGCTCCCACATCGAGATGTTGGTGACAATGCTCATCGTTCGTAGCGCGAACCTGTTCAATTACATCAATCTTACTCATCCTGACGTTTCGGGTATGTTGCGATTCTTGACGGATGAGTTACAAGATGCGGAAGACAAGGGGGAGAGAGGCATGTTTCTTACTGTGTCCTCGTATCTTTACTGACCTTTTCCATCAGCTTGGATCATAGGTCACGTTCTCAGCGGTTGGGATGGGTCAAATGCACTGGAATCACAAAGTAATCTCTGTGGGTGTCATACATTTGTACACCATTTCTACGATGAGCTGACGACTTACATATAGTTTACCAAATGTAAGCAAATTTCAACCTTCTATTTCGTCATTCGGCTCATTTCCGATATCAGAGTCGACCGCTTCTCTCCACATGTTATCGCAAGTAAGTCTTCGGTGACTAGAGATTACATCATGATGAAGCCTTACGTAGTTCCACAGATATCTTCTTCGGACATACCCATGAAGACCAATTCTCGGTTCGCCAATTGGTTTCCAGTGAAATTTCCTAATTTGCTAATCTTGTATAAAATGCAGATTTTCTACTCCAATAACGCGACGAATATTAGCTCTCAGACAGCACTCACGACGTCCTGGATCGCGCCATCAATCACGCCGCTCACAAATTTGAATTCGGGTTTCCGCGTGTATGAAGTCGACTCTGCCGTACGTGTTGGCCACATATTCTGAACTCGCTCGCTTTGGCTCACATCCCTACCAGACATTTGACATCCTCGATGCTCATACGTGAGTTGCATACTGCAGTGGCTCAAGCGTGGAGTGCAGAGGGATGACCGCACGCATTACAGGTGGTGGAGTGATGTAAACTCCTATCGTAACTTGGATGGGCAAACCAGGTTTGGTCCCACGTATCTTTATGAGTACAGTGCACGTCAGGCCTACGGCTCGGGTATTACCTGGGGTGCGAACGACCCACTAAACGCTACATGGTGGCATCACGTGACTGAGCGTGCGTCCCTCTTATCCGTTTTATACTTCACTTTCTGATTCCTTTATCCGCCTCCAGAGATGGAAGCGAATTCGAGTCTTATATCGGTGCGAGAATTCCCTCATCTCTGAGCTTCGATTTGACTAGTTGATATTTCTTTTTTTTTTTACCGGGACAGACATTCACCAATTTCCAGGGCAAGCAGTCCGTCCGTACGACCCCATGCAACAGCGCGTGTGCCAAAGCGAAGATATGCTATATGCGTAGTGGCTCGGCGAGTATCGCCATGCAGAATTGTCAAAGTGGCTTTGGGTCAGTTCAGTCTTGAACGCTTTGATATTTCGTCACAATTTCTTGGACATGTTCTTGCATGGCCTTCAAGGCTGGTCCGAGTCTGTGTCAATGCAGTACTATTTTTTATTTTTATCTTGGCTTGTCTCGCTATCTCCATGCATAGTCAGAACGGTTCTGGGTCAGTGCAGTGACTTGAACACTTTGGTACGAAACGCTTGACGCCCCACGAGGTAGTAGGGGGTTGTAGGATGATAGCAAGGGGAGAAACTAGGAAAACGTGTGCAACTTACTAGGCTCATGAAGGCCAGGGGTTGAGGGGTAAGAGAACTAAGTGGCGAGTTGGCGATTACACACCCATAAACCAATGCTGACGGAACAGTGCGTGATCCGGAAGTTCGCCCACTGGCATCCGGACTACAGGAGCCTACAAAACATTTCTTATCACGAGTTGCCCCTTAGAATGGAGGGGACTCTGACGATGGAGGCACCGACGGCGAATTTGAATTGAGTGACCATCAGCTATTTTGGACCGCGGGCGAGCCATGCGGATGGCAATCGAGGACCGCGAAGAGCGCCAGAGACTTGTTGCAGAGTGGGTCAGTACAGAGTAGTAGTAGTCTTTGTCTGTAATTCCGAAGCTCGTTAATCATTCATTTTTTTGTCTTAACGACGAGCTCACAAAGGCTCCCCTGCTGGTCCATGATACACTGGGGAGCGTAATATTATTGCAATATGATACATCCGGCGCAATATATTTGTTTGCTATGCTTTGCACAGCGACGAAATGAATCGACACTGGATTAGCAACACAGTCTATAGTAAAATTCCAAAGTGCCGCTGCTGCCGCGTGGCCAATAATAAATGGACATATTTTACCCAGTAACGTCCAAAGAGTGGCAAGCTTCTGCCGGTCAACGTGGGCACGACCAGACCAGATAGTTGGCGCTCGGTGATAAACGATGTAGACGCTCTGAATACAAACCAATCAAAGAGGAGTTTCACACAGCACAGCACAGGTTAGCACGTTCATAAACCCCTTTATCCCGCGACACGTGGGCGTAACGTCCGCCGGCACTGGTACCTAGGCAACATGTAGCTTCTCCATGTTCCTGATCACATGGCGGGGAGGCCACCCAGTTGATGCGTGGCATCCGCACGTGAGAGGGATTACTGTAGTTGTCAAATCCATCCAGTTTATGAACAATGATAATTGTTGAGTTAGGGTGGCGACTGTCAGCGAGTCAGCGACTGGCTCAGACTGAGCAACTCACGTCACCGACAATGCGGAAAGAACGGCAGCATATGTTTGAGACTCGAGAGCGACTTACTGCTGGAAGGCCGAGAATTCAGGTGAAAAAGAGGCTCTCAATATGATAGTCGATATATGGCATGAGCCGCATGAAGAGGCGTGAATCGCGGGATTCGCAGCGATGGAGACTTGGGCCTGTAGCGGCGGTGGGGGTTGCCGACAAGGAAAACCAACCCGCCTGCGCTGCCCGTAGCTTACGTCAACATCACGACCCCGTGATTCATCCATCTTCCACCTGCACGTGAAATGTTTTGTGGCGCGAAATTTGGCGCGCGACAGCGAATATGTTTCTTGAATTTTCGAAAATGGGGGTTTTCCCCAAACACCCAATTCAGCCCCAACCGAAAAGTTTTCTCTGACACTACCTTTCATCGATTACACCGCATTCCTTGTACACGCACACTCTTCAAGATGGACCCCAATGACCGTCTGTATGCGGTATGCTTCAGTATGCCTCATGTTTGATGCAGTCCCCCAATCTAGTACATTTAGGATGAAGTCGCAGGCACACAAACCAGTGAAAGGAAGCTGGTTCGCAAGCGGTCTTCAGGCGCCACGAATATGGAAAATGAAAGGCGCAAAGTGCGTCGTATCTCAGTAGGAGAGGGGATGGTGAAATTGGCCAACTCGATGGAGGCTGCCATCAATTCGTTGAAGGGAATGGTCACACTGGCGGGCACGACCCAGCGCGATCTTCGTTCAAAGGCCCTGGAATCCCGAGCCATAGAAGCAATCAGAATGAATGAAGGCTTCTCGCCAGAGGACTTTGTGGATGCTGCACTCGTAATAATAAACAATTCCTCCATCGCCAACTTGTACCTCTCCATCAAAAATGAGGGTGCGCGCAGAGATTTCCTTCTCAGTTGCATGAAGAAGTT
The DNA here is from genome assembly GCA_003316425.1 of Russula lepida. Taxonomy (NCBI): domain Eukaryota; kingdom Fungi; phylum Basidiomycota; class Agaricomycetes; order Russulales; family Russulaceae; genus Russula; species Russula lepida. The sequence continues at coordinate 33,103 of QFEZ01001639.1, forward strand.
CAAAAAGGACGATTAAACCTCACAGAAACATGTTGTAGAATAATGCACTGTATTATTTGTACCCACACTGTGCGCAATACAGGTTTTCATATTGCGTACTGACTGTATGCGCGTCGCTGATATCGGCAAGTTAATAATTAGATGACTGTACTTTATTACGTCATGTCACCCGAGCGGGGCATCTGAGCCTTTTTTTTTGTCTGCGTTTGAAACATTCCAAACAACCCCACCTTGAGCTGCGCATTCGCACCAATCGTGTCAGTTTGTACCCTCAACCACCAACGAATTTCACGAGCGATGGAGGTGCGTATTTATCAATGATGATGTGCCCTCCTGACCCTACTTCCGCCTCTGAGTTCACTATCCTCCTCTACGGTGGTCGAGAGCAGTCCCAATGGTTAACTGATGTAGCTCACGACATCTGTGACCCTGCTCTGAAGCGTGGTTCACTCCAGGCGTGGGATGCAGCTGGAGAGATGTGGAAGAACGTCAACCCCACTGACCCTCTGACTACATCAACCTATCTATATGACGTCTCCAAGATGTTGTTTGCGTTCGCTAATCTTTGACAGGGAAATAACTTGTTTCCCTATCGAAGATTAGCGGACGCACAGGAAAATCTAAAACTAGTGCAGGAGTACCGGCGGCGATACTTCCACAATGGCGAACCGTGTCAAGCAGCGAGATGGACAACAATGCTGGGTGCCAGTGACAAGGGTTACCTACACGGTTATGAATAGTCAAGTATTGTCCCAAGTGAATGGGAGACCACCTTTTGTGGAGTTGATACAAAGTTGCTGTACACAACTAACTTGTTTGCCGCGACTTTGTACCAACTCCTCCTCCTCCCCGCAGTATCTATCTATGATGAAATACGTGACATTACCCTCATTTGAGTGGCCATCAGCTATTTTGGATCGCGGGCGAGCCATGCAGATGGTGATCGACCGTTGCAGAGTGGGTCACTGCAAGGTAGTAGTGGTCTTTGTCTGTAACTTCGAAGCGAAGCTTGCTAGTCTTTTTTTGTCTCAAATCAAAAAAAAAAGACTAACAAGCTTGGGAGTGCATCATGGATAAGCAGGGGAGCGTGCCAGTAGTGTTGTAATATGTCACATTCGGTGCGATTGTAGGGCAGATATATTCAAGTTCGTGTGTGCTACGCATCGCACAGCGACCAAACGAATCGACACTCGATTAGGAACACACTCTGCGAGTAAAATTCAAACGTGCCGCGCGGCCGATAATAAATATCTATATCTGGACATATTTTTCCCAGAAAGAGTGGCAAGCTTTCACCAGTCAACGTGGGCACGACCCGACCAGATAGCTGGCGCTCGGTGATAAAACGACGCGAATCGAACGCTCTAAATATAACCTAATCAAAGAGGAGTTTCATAGTACAGCACAGCACAGCACAGCACAGGTCCCCCGACCACTAGTACCTAGGCAACATGTAGCTTCTCCATGTTCCTGATCATATGGTGGGGAAGCCACCTGTTGACGCGTGGCGTCCGCGCGTGACTCACAAGAGTACAAATGTTCAATATACGATGGTCTAGCACATGGCACAATTAACATTCTGATCAGCATGACCCACTGCCATACAGTATGCTTGACCCGGGTGGCCTACAATGCTTGGCGCCACTCAACTCATAAACCTTGTTACACAATGTCGGTGTCTGTTCGTTCTCGAAACGGCATTCAAAGTGAGGACCGGAAGAACAGACTTATTATAGTACTGTGCTGGGTTGTTAGTCGGCCATATGAAGTCATGGTCGAGAACCTGCTTGGGTGCGCATGCGAATTTGAGAAAAGGGATGATGTAACTGTGAGCATTTAGGTAGGTCTTGCCTGGAGGGCTACAGAGATGATGGTGGCTCGGGTGATACAAAAGCGGAATGACAGACGAGAAAACAATCTAAGGCTCGCGGCGCCAGCTACTACGCAAATTGAAATGAAGGAATGGAGCATGATCACAAACGCAAAATAAAGATGCCTTGGGGTACCGCGAGATAAGCCGAGAACTTTACAGGGGATATATTTGCTTCCTTGGATTCTCATAGGAAGACGCTGGCCGAGACATGTATGCGGGAATATAGCGAGTGAAGGGCGAGTAGCAGTAGTCCTAAAGACCAAAACTTAGGGTATGAGGTGTAAGTTAAACAGTGGGAGAAGAATTTAGAATGCAAACAGAGTAAAGGTTGAGTGGCGAATCACAAGCAACGATGTCCACGTCTTGGCGTTTCTGGATGTCACCGCGGACGCACCGACGCGTAGCGTGCCAGCCGTTCTGAGGGCAACGCGGACTCTCACCTCACAGTTATTAGTCGTATCGGATTATCCTGTCGACCTTGATCTCGAGAGTCTAGACGAAAACGTTTTCAGCGAAGTTTGACGGCTGTTATGAAAAGTACTTGCCCCCATTGCTCTTTCGGCGGCGTCAGTGGTTTCCTCCTTTCTTTCTTCGTCATAAACATCGAACCCGATATGGTCAGCTCTCTCTCGCGTTGGTATAGGATAGGAAGTCCGATGATTCGGACTCGGAGGTAAACATATGGGACTCATTATGTTGATGTAATCCACCGGTGTCGCCGCAGTGCGTTTGACATAGTTACGCATGTTCAGGCTATGGCGTCTAGATGTGAACCGGGTCCCCATGAAGATATGACCAACGAAGGACGTACGTCGCTAGAAGGGAGTTGGAATAACCTGGGGTCGCAGGAACAGCGTGGGTTATTCTTTTACTTGGTCATTTTATGCACTTACATTTTCCAATCGTGAAGTGGAGGGCAAGGTAGACTAGTTTACGTGGCATAGTAATCCACTATTCTCAGGCTTGTCAACATAAATCGCAAAAAAAGGTAGAGACGAGTTTACAAAAATGAGAGATGACAATGCAACGACGCTATAGAGATCTACGTCAGTCTAAGCTTCATAGGAAAATAATTCATTGACAAACCATGTCAAAGCACCATTGTTGTCGGCGAAACTGACAATGGTGGACAGCATCCTCCTCGTTCGGTATAGGTCCGGGTTGAGGGCGCGTAAGTAATAGCATAGGCCACCAGTAATGATCAAATCCGTTAGAGCAGACAAGGAAAGGCTCGCTGTCAGCAGTGGCTATATGGGGATGAGCGATAATCAGGGTTCAGGGATATCGTCATTACCGAATATGAGCGTGCGTATAAACTGTAACTCTGTAGGTTCGCCCTATAATAGGAAAATCAGCTGACCGAAGGTCGATGGATTGAAAGATACATGCAACTCGACAACAGTAGCTGCCCAGCCCGAACGCCTCAGTATCAATATTCTCCACAACCACACGAAAAGCTCACAGAAACCAAGGCCTAGCACATCGTCAGCACGAACGACGATATAGGTTAAGGAAACACCCGTACCCAATCGCGAAACCATAATGATCGCCTAATAGATGTAACGTGAGCAATAATCCTCCTTTTTGATGACATCTCCTAATTTACCGTAGGCACAGCTAACCACCAATTTCCTCCGCTTACTGACTACTTTTCAGAGGAATCCTGAATAAGAGGATAATGACTCCTACATTTATGGACCTTGTAGGCGAAGAAACTGTAACAACATAAGCCAGGTAGTGTCTGGAAAAATTTATAAGAGAGCCTACCCATTAACAATAAAAGTTACAAGGGCCTTGGCGCAGAAACGTCAGCGCCTATTAGTGTCTAGATGCCCGACCTTACCGTAATTAGCACAGCCACCTAATGATTCGTAGTAAGAGAATGATTGGCAACGCGTCTTGGCAACTTTGGACGTACCACAACCGTTCTATACAGTCAGACGCAATGTCAGCGTCATCGAGGAGACAAAGGCATTCAGGGACGTACAAAAATACATGGTCAGTAACATTCGATGTCGTGAAGTGGAGAATCATGTATTGAAAGGACAATGCTATGATGCAGCATGTTTGAACTGTGTCCAAGATCCTGTATACCGAACATTAGGAGTTGGTTTGCATTCATATTGAATGCTACTAGTAAGCATGACTTGCCAGATCAGAAGAACCTGTTGGTGGTCTCAGTCGGGACGAAAACACGCACGTTGGAAGAAAAATAAACAGACCAAGGCTTTCACACTCCTAGGGTCCTTTGGGTATTGCTTGATGTAGAGAAATGCCTGGAGGCAACACATCCCGGACAGACTTTAGGAAGAAAGGCGGTTAAGCAATGGCCTCCAGTGATTTGTTTAGCTGTACATACAACGTAGAGACGAGTGACCCAGCTAGCACCGAACAGAGGGCAAATCTTGTGTCCGAATCCATATCCATGACGGAGCACGTCTTCAGGAAAAAGAGCGTCGAGGACTAAAGGAAAGGGGTCCTTAGTACTATCTCGGTGACGATGCAACTTATAAGCTAGCCTCGAGGACTACATCAGGATCTGGCGACCGAGTTGAATGGCGGCATCCACAGCCTCATGGTATTTAAAAACGGAGAAAATGTCGACGCGTACTGTTTGCCGGCCGTTAAAGATGACGGTGCTAAGAGTAGATCGCGAGGGTTCGGAGGTCAGAAAGAAAAACCGTATTAGAACTCGGGTAACTCGGGTACTGATTTGATCAAGCGGGAGTGCTGTTTCGTGGGATGTGAGGTGATGTGGATTCTCCATCTGGAGATGAATCTCCCTGTGGGAGGACTCGACGTGGAGATTTAGCCGGCACCGTAGTACGACGTAGGGAATGGATAGCGGCCATACAGTTACTTGGGCTGTGGCAGTTGATACAACACGTTGATACACTGCCAGTGATGCATGCAGCAAGAATAAGAAAAGCCACCGTTGCGGTTATTCCGAAACCCGAGGACGGAAAAGGTGCGGTCATTTCGAACAAGAGCACGTGGCATTCCTGGGCCAGCTCGCTCCGAAGGTTCGCACTACTCGCTGTAAATCCATTCACCCTTCACCTCAGCTGCACCTCGAGTAACTAAATAATGCCGAGAACAGATCAAACACCAAATTTCTACTACATGAGCGTATGAGCTTAATTTCGTACTACAGTATTTTTGCCGACTCGGACAATCTGTCCGGGTGTCAGCAAGATGGGGATCGAGAGTTTTTGTGAAGACTTGAGAATCTGGACTCGAAAAATGGCGCATTTTGATGCGGCGTGGTTTCAGTGAGCTTTGGGGTGCCCTTTTATATATATAGTCCGCTGAGCTTCCGAGATTGGGCGTAAAGACATTGTCATCTTGAGGTGGAAGAGAAAGGTCACAGAAACTTCAAAATTTCGCCATATCCCTCAGAAAGAAAACAACCAATTGAAAACATTTCAATCCGTTGTTCCCCAGTTTCATCATAATAGACCAGGAGCAAGGAATAACTTCAACCATTCTCCGGCAGTTTTGCCATCTCGCAACTCCGCGGCGTATGCTGACATACCATCACTCAAAACAGCGGTCCGCGGAAGGACGAGTGGCACATCACTCAATAACCAGGGGTGCATGAGCGCATCTGCGGCGTTCAAACGTGAATCGGGTGGGTAAACGAGTAGGCGTTGTAATAGATCAACCACAGTTAATTGTTGTTCCCTGGGGGGAAAATGTATTTCTTGGTTCCCATGTGGAAGCGGTGCGTCGAAGTGAGGCAACAGCGTTGACAGGTGCACACCAGGGGAGTCGATGAAATTGATCTTGTTGGCGTCGGGTAGATCCGAGAATGTCTAATCTGGTATGAGAAATACCCACGGCTGGATTGATTGGAAGGGAACAAACAGGCCAGATTTCTTGCGTGGGTGAGCCACGGGTGCGAAATATGCTCCACGCAAGGCCGATGTCACCACGCGATCCATCAAACAGCGAATAGCGTTCCCACTCAGTACGCGACCATGGCCCAGGCAGTTCGTCGAATAGATATGGTTTTGTAGGATCACCCCTCTCCTCAATGTCTGAGTCGTCGTCAAAGTCGCTATATAGGGGGCGACGGTGAAGGGTTGTGAAGAATTCCGCAAAAGTGGTGCCGAGAGCCCACAAGTCGCAAGCAGTCGCATCGTACTTGCGCACACCAAAGAGAAGCTCCGGAGCGCGATAAGGTCTGAAAAGGACGACGACAGATCTACGTCTGCGCATGTTTAAGATAGGAAGACATCGCACGTACCCGCTGCCCACTTCGAAGTACATCTTCCCCTCGGGCTCGGGCCATACATCCCGAGGGCCAGCTATAGGAGAGTATGCAACGCCAAAATCTATAAGCACGGCCACTCCCAAAGTGTCGAGAAGTATGTTCCGGGGTTTGATATCGCGATGCGCGATCCGATTTTCCGGGGAATGCAGATACGCAACACCGGAAAGGACTTGATGAATGATGGACTTGGTTACCAGGGGAAAGCCCATGATGCTCAAAGCATCACGCGGCACATCAGAATCAAAAAGCGGGGAAAAGGTGGGGACGGAGAGAAGGTCGGCGAGCGTAAAGGGCATAAAGGGCATCCAAAATCGCTGTAATGATTGTGACGCGTCATAATCGTGGCCCAAGACGGAGATGATCTGTACGCCTGTCAACATGCTGGCTATGCACGCGGGGGATATATAGGTAGCCTGACCGCAGGATGTGATAGCGAGGACAGCAGACGGAGTTCCTTGACAATGTCGTGAGGCTCCAGCACAAGCTTTTTCTTGGCCCTTCCTGCCTTTATTGCCACCGCCTGCTCTCCCCCATCGTCATCGGTGGCCACAGCCCTCGTGATAACAGATACGAGTGTCTCAGTGATGAGCGAGCCCTATAACGATGACGATGTGTGTCATCATGTATGTCTGATGGACTGAGAAACGTACGGGGTCATAACCGAAAATATTGCCCTGGGGATGCATCTGCTGCGGCGCTGCCCGGTGTCTTGCCGGGTGCCGATGGCGGAAAAGGAAGTTGTGACTTTCCGGATAAAGAAGCCGTTCACCTCATCCCGTCACCGTCGTGACCGATAATCAACTACCCTGACAGATGGCCGAGGATCGCGACAAACCCGCAAATCTCGGTGCGGCTGCACGCCGAGATGGTGAAAACACTTATACTGACAACGACCTACTCTAGAGACTCTGAGTAGACAGCTACTTGAAGCGGCGCGTACGGACAACCTTGAACTGCTATCCGATGTTTTTGACAAGCCCGGAGAGTACGATATCAACTTCCAGGATGGGTGAGTTGAATCCTGGATTCAAGTACGTGTTTTCCATGTGGCTGACGAGAACTGGTTCAGTATCGGGAATACAGGTGGGCAAGATACGTAAACCATGTGTCAACTCAAATGACCATCCATTTGGCGGAACGCAGCCCTCCATTACGCGTGAGGAATCGCTGCTTCTCCCTGCTAATATTTTGTTTGTTTATGAACGCTACGGACCAGAGCGTTGCATGGTTCATTAGAAGTCCTAAACGAATTACTCGACCATGAAAACTGCGACGTCGACTACATAAACCATCTCGAGGGCGCGACACCGCTGCACCTTGCCGTGAAGATTGAGGAATATGAGCTGCGTGCCTATATCGTTGATTGCCTCCTTGACGCCGGTGCAAATATATCGTACGTTCGGGTTACTCTCATATAGTCTCTTCCTTCGATTCTCACACTAGTACCTGTAGTATCAAAGATAAGGGGGGTCAAGTGCCCCTGGACTACGTACCTGATGACGATGCAGAAACGCGGAAGGCATTCCGCCGCCAACAGGTTCAAAATAGTCTTTCGAGGGGCGACATTGCTGGTTATGGTACGCGTTCCTCGGCTGCACGATGCATCCGTGACTAATTTGATTTGTCATAGACGACGAGGACGATGAGGATGGGGACTTCTCGGGATCAGACGAGGATGAGTAGAAACGCAATATTGGTGTCTCAAATGTACACAATAGAAAAATTCGATTCCCCTCCTGATGGTGTACTCTATGTATTATGAGCCGGACAATCTCTGAAATACGAATTGAATTCATTGTCGAATTAGCCTCCCGCTGTGCCAGTCTTGGAATGTCGCAGTAGCCTTGAGCCATTGCACGAGTTCCGCGCGTGGTACTTTGGTGCCCTTATCTGCCGACTCGACTTTAGCTTTTTTCCCATCCACAAACTCCCACCTCTGCTCCTTAACCGTTACCAGCCCCGCCTTAAGCTCGTCCCCTCCGAGAATGATCGCATACGGCACCTCATCCCGTTCGCCTGCCGCGAACTGCGCAGGCAACTTTGGCTTGTTCTTGGCCAAGAAGTCAGCCGCGATTCCCTGCGCACGGAGCTCCTGCACAAGCCCCATACGTTCCGGGAGCAGACCTTCGCCGGCCGACAGCACGTACGCGAACACTTCTTTGCTTCGCATCCCACGTTCAATCCATTTTGGCCAGAGCAACGCGAAGATGCGATCCAGTCCGATGCTTACGCCGACACATGGGAGACCGGTCGCTTTCTTCCCGTCACCCGACGCTGCCGCTGTGAACATGGCCACGAGGTCGTCGTACCGCCCGCCGGCAGCAATCGAACCCACGCCAACTTGCGACTCGTCGATTTCCTCGTCCTCGTCCTGGCCATGCTTACTCTTCTTTTTCTGCGGCGCTGGTGGGACGGGAGGTGCTGGATCAATGCCTTCTGCGGCTTTGAGGCCGGGTGGTGCCGAAGCCTCGACAATGGCCTCGTAGATAAGGCCTGTGTAATAGTCCAACCCCCGTGCCAACGACAAGTCGAAGGAGATCTGTCGTAAAATAGGTTCAGTAAATATGCTCACTTGGGCCTCGAAGACAGGAATACCTTATCGGCAATCTTGTACGCCTCGAGGAATGTGAACAGAATGACCATCTCGTTAAGACCCTGTTTAGCCTTTGCGCTAGCCGTCAAAGTCGCGTCCGCTAGAAGCTGGTCGAGCAACGGTCGACCACCTGCTTCCTTGTCAGTGAAGCACGGAGCGACAATGGAACAGACACGTACCCTTGTGCTTCACATACTCGCCGATTTTGTCCGCGGAAGTGGAGTCGAGGCTTTTTTCCTCTGTCATCTCTCTCTTCACCTCCGACCAAGGTAACTATTCTCAACCATGAGCGCAAACAGATATCGAGTACATCGCCTGAGGTACCTTGTCTAGTTTGTCGACAGCAGACGAAATTGGGCGGACCTTCTCTGGTGGTACGCCGCAGACCTCAAAAATTCCATCAAGAATTTTTCTATGATTAATCTGTGCATCGTCATAAAAAGGTGCCAAACGACAGATGCCTCAGATATACACACTTTAATTGTAAATTCTCCAACTTCTAGTCGTGTGAGGATCGTGCAGAGTAAGCTGAGCAGCTCCGCATCGGGTATCATCGTGTCCCACTGGCCAGAAATGTCGAAATCCTGCCTCAATCCGATAACGATATCATCATAAAGCATTCCCCACTCAATCGCAAAGCAAATAGCACGCACCGCTTGCGAAAACTCTCTCATCCGGCCCTTCGACATGACAGGATTGTCTCTCCGATAAACCTTCCCAACTTGCCAAAGCTTGGACTGAGTGTTGGTCGCACCGCCCATGGCAAAGTATCGCGCAAGTGGGACAGTGTGATCGTAACGGAGCGCAAGCTGCTCTCCACCCTGGTCCTCGAGGTCAAAAATAAGCTTCGCGTCCTCGCCATACTTGCCAGCAAGGATATCCTTCCGCTCAAAAACGGGTGTGTCAAGCTGCGCGCCACCGTATAGCACGAAGCATTCTTTGACAATGCGCTCGACGTAGTCGCGACAGAACATCTCTCCGGGGCCATAATCACGCGTGCCCTGGGCGGGTGGAAGGTGTCGGTCACCTTTTCAGTAGCAGAGGCGCGATGAAAGATGAAATGGCGTACCTTGGGAGTTTTGAGTAACAAACGTTCCTTTTTCTTGGCGTCTTTACCTCCTGGTTTGAGAGAGGCAAGCTCCCTCTTGATTTCGCCCAATCGCTTGCGTGATTCTTCGAGTGCGGTGGGATCAGAATTCGCGATTCGTAATTTGTTGAACAGGTCGGTCTGTTGCGCGAGTTCCGCGTTGAGCGCGTCCACGGAAGCGACCATCGTGTGCAGTAAAGTACTTTTGAACTGGCTTGTGGGACCCAAAGGACGACAAGAGATAAAACTGGCAACTTTGAGAAGCCGCCAGTGGGTGATCATGCACTAGTTTGGGGTTTGACTATCGTCGCGATTATCAGCTTGGCCAATCAGCCGCCGAGTTCCACTTGAAACCCGCTGTGACTCACACTTTGCTCCTCTGTTCATTGTGCAAAAGTCTCTCTGCGCGAAGAGTATGCAGCCTAGTATTTACTCTCATTCATATAAGTTGTTTCTACTCAATAAAGATGATGTTTTCGATGTAATCAATCTCAAGTCTATGTCGACAGTTCAGCAGCCAAGACACGAGTCATACTTGATAAGTGCAGATCTAACTAATCTAGCTAACCTTGTTTCTCACTGGGCTCCTCCATACACCATTTGCATCTCTTTTACACACCGTCAGGCATGCAATGCCCAGGTAATTCGTGATATCAGAAATGACCAACACCACAAAGCGTGCATATGTCACAAGTGCAACAATCAGTACTCCGTACACGAACCTCTCGGTCATCTTGGGTGAATGCTGAATCAATGGTGGTCTAGTCACACGTCATGTCAGCATCGTAGCCGCACGGCCCATCCACCAAGTCTTACCTGCCGAAAAAGAATGGCATATTGGCATCAATGGCACCAATGATGCTCCAGATATACATCTGGTCCCACACTGGGAGCGGTTGGCAGGTGACATGCGCGATGATCATTCGTCCGACAGCATGCGCGAATTGTAGACCCCAGGCACAGAGAAACGGGACAAATGCAGGCGACTTGATGATGTCCGAGTTCCGCAAGGATGGCTGATTCAGCCATGCTAGCTGGATAAAGACAGACGCTGGAAACGGAAGAAGGTATAAAAGTGGTTTCAGCACGGATCCCTGAGATGCGCGTCGTGCTTTGAATACATTGATGTAGCTTTCCGCAAATCAGCTAGAACAGAACCGATGAAAGTAGGTACGTACCTCGTGACGATGTTGAAGGCCAGGCCGAATCCAGCGAAAAGCATGAAACACACATTTAGGGGGAGGTTTGGGACGCGCGAAGCTATCCATTCGATGTTTTCTAGTCGCATAAGTGACAAAATTCCTTGATCCCAGAATCTAGGCCCTATGCTGGGTTTCAATTCCCGGTCACGGTCAGCTATCTTAGACCCGGACGTACCAGTAAAGCCGGTTATAATAAATATCGTGACAATCATAAGGATACCTTCTACGGGGCCAGAGAAAACCCCAAGGTATAACTGGCCTTAGTTAGGACATCAGAGGGAGTAGGACACGAAAAAAAACTACATCACCAACCGGTGTAATATTCCTCCCAAGTGGTTAAATAAAAGCTTGCGAGCGTGCCAACTTGCGAAGCAATGGTCCACCACGACCGGCCGAGATTCAGTGCATGAGAGGCGAGGATGACCTCGAGCTAAATCGGCGTCAGCGCGCACGAAGCAAAAAGAGGACGCTCCGACACGGTATACTTACTGTGGTATTCAGGGCATCGCATCCTGAAAGGAGGGTGAATCAAAACACGTCAGATTCGAGATGACTCGGATCGGTACGCACCGTGATCGAACATCTCGCCCAAAGGGCCTGCCATGCCCGTCCGACGCGCCTGTTTCCTGTCAGCCCATATGCGTCCCATCGCACCCACACATTCAGCTCTACATCGTTCCACTACAGCCCGTAAAAAGACACAAACCCATCTACTGCGTCAAAAGTTTGATATAGAAATAGTCCCGCAGCCCATCTGTGTATCCGTGACGTATCACTATCGGGACCATTCCGATTTCATGGTCGATGCAAAAACACGCACGTAAAGTACACCCAATTTGGCGGACCTGTCGAGCCTCCCTTCTCCGTTAGGTACATGGGATCATAATATGCCAACGTGGCAAAATTGAGCAGCACAATTGCCAGACCGGACAGCGTTATCTGAAAGTCGAGTCACGCGTTTAGATGCAAACATTAGCTGCAAGCTTGGTTGCGTACCATATTTGGTGCCACCCACTCCGGCCAGAGAGTGACGAACCAGTTCCAGAACGGGTTCAATACATAATTTGAGAGTAAGGATCTTGAAGTAAATGTTCAGCGATGGCCCGCATGGAATAAAATACCAATCACACCTATCCACGCCTTTGTATTTGTAGTTTCTAAGCCCTGCAAGGGCATGACTGGGTATATATGCCATGAACGGCCAGGAACCGATTGCGGTGGCAGGAGAACAATCAAAGTCGGAGTCACGGGACAGACATAAAAAGTTTCGTCCTTGTCACGTGAACCAAGCCAAGTTCAAAAATGGCCGCCCGAACGGTTGATTTCATATCATACCACAGCCTTGCATGAATTGACTTCATTTCCAAAACCGATATCATGTACATGACAAAAGATAACTAAAACCTCGATTAAAACAAATGTAACATACCGTCTCAGAACCCCAGCTGCGCGACGAAATCCTGCCAAGATGCGTCCAGGATATATGGTTGTTGTCGTGGTGATGCTCTCCAGGTCTGATACGGCTGCCCCAGTAGCATCTCCTGCTCTACAGACATCACGCTAAAGTCTTCCTCACCTGGGAACGCCCTATTAGGTGTCGAGGCACCGGAGCTCACCATTTCCACTTGTTCTACGAGTCGTGGATCAGGTGGAGAATACGAGTCCGCCAACGAACGGGGAGATGCCATCGGTGTATTGCGCCCGCTGATCGCGCGATAATCGTTTGCTAATTGTTCGGACATATCGAGTGACGCCTGCTCGCGTCCCGTCATGCCAGAGAGCCGGTCGAGCTCGTCAGCACGCAATGGGATATGGAATTGCTTTCCAGAACTTCGGGCTTTTTCCACTGCTTCATGAGCTTCGCGGTGCATGTTACGCACGGCTTCCTGTAAGGCGACATCAATATCAGTATGAGGTCACGTGCAGAGTAAGAGTTAGACTGGCCATATTCTCAGACATATGGATGCTACCGGTTTCAATCCCAGTCTCAAACAGAGAGACTGCCTTGTTGAGCACATCCAGAGCGGGCATCGCCAAGTTGGATTTGGGGGCAGAAGATACGAGCAAACACATTACGATCTACGAGACGCCATGGCAAAAAGTTCTGGGAATCACTTGGAGGAGAAACACGTACGACTACCGAGAGCACTTTGGAACTGGCAAAATTTGTGCGGAAGAATTGAAAGTTTGGCGAACATGCTTGACAAGTTTTCGTGCAACCTTCGACTAGTCGGAACGACGAGCGGTAGAGTGCCATGACCGAGAGACCATATCTATGTCTGAGAGGATCGAGGGGATTCTCTCGAAGCGCTTGCGAAAAATATGCGCGGTGGATGTTCAATAGCGCTATAGGAACATGATCGATCCAGTTACATATATATACTCAAGGACAACCGCTTACCCCATTCCTTGTTGGAAAGCACAACCCATCGCTTGATCCAAAGCAGATTGTCGCATGACTCTTGGCCTGTCCACTGCAGTCTCAGTTGTGCTGGTACATAAAAGTCTCTTAATTTCCTGTCAAGGTCGAGGATAGCTGCATAGGGAGGCGGCCGTGAGGTAAAGGCAATAGCCATTACCCGAGACAACAACTTGATAAACTCGTAACTCCAGCGGTGGTCTGGGCGATCTTGCATAAGAGTGCTGGATGGTGGAAAAGCGGGAAGACGTACAACCCATAAGTTTTTTGCCATCACTCCCCTCCTGCTCCTCGTTGTCATCAGGAAGATCACAATCGACGAAGCTTAACGATGTACATGGCGGTCGGCCGGATGTGAAACTCTGGATACGTACGGTTAAACTAGTCGTTTACGGATGAAAGGAGAGTGTTGCGGAGCTCACCGCCCACACATCGGAGGAAAAAAGGTGCCAAAAAACACGGTCACGCCGCTTAGTTTCACATTGTTCAAGCCGGAACCTCTCGCCCCCAAGGTCTAGGAGGACGCATTAATATGGAAGCCCAACGAGCCCATCCGACACCACTCACGAAGACCTATCTGCTATAAATGAGAGACACCCATCACGGAATGACAGCTATACGGAACTTACACTATGTGCGAGCTTCATGGCCATTCCAATGTACACCCATGCCCTAGCACAGCCTGTTGGGTCAATTTGGACATCACTCAGCAGTAAGTACTCGGCCATGTAAACCTGTATTGATTAAGGACTCGCATGTAAGGGGCGAGTAAACCACGCACGATGGTCTGCACAGCGGTGACAGTGGTAGTAGTCACTGGCGTATCGAGTGTTAATGCTACACGAGATAGCACGAAATAGTCCTGTGATTCCACGGCATAGTTGTCCTCGCCGTATAGCAATCTCGATAGAGCAAGCACGATGAAAAGGAGGCTGAGGTGATGTGTGATAGGTTCTGGGTCTGCACTCCTGTGAAAAACTCAACAATGGAAATATACCAGACAAAGGCAAAAGGGCACTCACTTGTTTTGGTATACGGTTTCGAGAATATGCAATAACTCCTCCCTCGTCAAGGAAGAGGTCCTATCCGATTCGTGAGCAAGAATTAAGTAAAGACCCGGTAACACCAGAACACGAACATGTATGACGAGTAGTTCAAGAAGAGCTCGCACGCTCCCCGCGCATCCTCGAAGCGAGGAAGATGGTCATATACCATCTCGCGGATTTCTGGGGTGAGAGGTTCTGGCGGTGCTTCCGGGAATGGAAGTGACAGGACGCGGTCGCTCAATCGCGTACGTCGAGAATATGGGGCATCGCGCCTTTGCCAATGTCGGCCGGTCCTGAGAAGAAACTGGACGCGAGGAAAGTGAGCAGACGAGGAGGAGATAAGAGTATTGCAAGCGGGCAGCGGCGAGCCTTGTGTCTGACTGAACCACACTTACTTCTCCTCTCGCGGTCGCACCGTAGAAGCACGACCCTCCTCTTGGACCTACGTTGAGCGTACCTAGACGTTCCCGAGCTCTCACATCTCGCGCGGCAGGAAAAGTGGCAGCATGGCGTACCGAAGCGGTTGATAATGTCATCCGGGTAAACAGACGGACTATGATGCATCGGCGAGCCTGTCCTAAATCCAGGGGTAGAGGGACCCGACGCTGGCACACTTGCATCTTTTAAAAGCGGGTGTTTTTCATCCGAGATAGTAGAATAAACGTCGTCAAGGCCATGCTCGAGCTCGCGGATACGACGAGTCAGGCGCTCAATTTGCGCCGTATGCTGTTGTTTAACATGCGCTGAGATGGAGCTTGTTTTGGTATTAGCAACAGCTACGGTTGACCCGAGCATATAGTACACGCACTCTGGGTTGCTTCGCCTCGTTGGGTGGGTACCTGGCAGGGGGTGTCAGCGCATACGACAGGAGCAACCGAGATCCGTGGTATACATCAAAAAGACAAACCATTAGGGCAAGTCGCCGCACACCCACGTTTGGTGCACGTATCACAAGGGACCTGTAGGAGGAACAACCCCCCAAGGACAAGCAACAACTTCTCAAACCCCGCACCAGTCGCGAACTACAAGTACACGCACCTTTCGATCACATCTCAGCTTGAGTCTAGCGAGGACTTGAGCAAGAAACGTCGAGAGTGAAATGTGATGGACGTGGGAATTGAACGCACCGTCGGCATTCCGCACAAGATACAGGAACACGCCCCGGCTTGCGTCGCTGTAGAGGTGGAGGCTCACTTCCCGAGCCCGAGGGGGAGCTGCCAGTGGAGCCTTGCACGGTGCTTGATGGGCGTATTGAATGATGCACTACCAACGATAGGAAGTGTAAAAATAGAACGCATTGAGCGCTAGTAGATTTGCTTCGTTGAAGGGGCACATACTTCACTGCTCAAAAGAAATGAGCTTTTGGGATGGCCCTTGCACGAATGGCACGCCGACCGAAGGTGGAGGAAAGAAGAGAAAAGTTAGCGCGCGATATTACGAACGAGGTCAGTAGTCGAAGAGTAGTGCCTCGTTCATCGCTCGCGGGAATAGCCTGGTCATGGAGCTGTGAAGTAGACCGTGTAACTTAATTCCTACTCTGGAAGCAAGTACCCAGCAGGGCGCTATTTCTGTTGGAAATCAATCGTTGGGCGGCAAGTGGGGTAAGTGATAGTCGGAGTCACACAGCCCCGGTAAGCACTGGCAAATTCACCGGCCTGCAATCACAGCTCAACTCCGGGGAATGGCCTCAGACCTCTGAAGTACTCATGTACCCTATACCCTAATTCAGTATTCACCCTGATCACGATGCCTTTCATTAACAGCAGAAGTGGACACCGAATTCAAGTGTCGGTGCTGAGAATTAGTAAGTACAGTAGTACAGTCAGACGAGTGCAGGCGAGAAACGCGCGTTTTTTTGACTACTGTTACCATGACTGATCCGCCGGTACTAAGACACCTGGTGCCGATGTATCAGGATATGATGGTGATGACACCGCACCAGTATTAGTAGGTTAAGTCCGAGTCAGGATGCCTCGTGCATCCAAAACAAACTAGTTAACTTTCGTCGTACGACAGTGCTAGGGGCACCCTAAGCTACTGTATTGCACCATCTCTGCCGCGGTCATCTTACAACGTACGTGACGTTTGAGTTTGCTGTTCTCGAGCTCGTATCTATGAGCGCAAGAAAATCAGACGTATCAAGTACCTGCATGCACATCCATCCTTGATCTCCAAATCGATACAGTATTATTCAGTTCGAGTTGTGATCCGTGGACAGCCACCTCCACGTTGAGAACCGAATAGTGAGGCGCTGACCATGTACCGCACGCACCGCACAGGCACGAGTCGCACGACCGAAGAAAGTTCCATACAGTAGTTTATAGATGTACAGTAGAATGGCGGCGTCGGTCACAACGATCTGCCTTGCCTCAGAGCTGTGGTTTACCGCCGGAGGAGCCGCGGCAACCTGTACCGCTGTGCTATGCGCCGGACTCGGGCTCGGGCTCGGGTTTCGAAGAAAGGTGATATTACCCATGGGGATAATAATTGCTTATACTGTGCGAAACATGATTGTGCTGTCGACGTTAGCGCGGGCCACATGTACGTGCGATCTGTCACTACGAAGCTCGGACCCATTCAAGGGCCTGGCCTGATCTTCATCCTTGGGATCATATCGCGATTGCGATCGCACCTTGAATCGGCGAAAATGGTGAATATGCATTAACAAGTACTGTAGAGTTCCAAGAATACAACGGAGGCCAGAGCGTGATCTTTGCCAAGATGAACAAAAAGCAGATCACACAACCGTGGATACAAATAGTAATACAAGTAATGAAAAGCATAGTGAAATAGATGTAGCTATAGCCGAGGCTTTGAGCAGGAATGGAAGCGGAATCTGTGGCACACGTTACTGTATGACGCATTTCAATCCACCCACTCAAAGTTCAAGTGATCAAATTTCGCCTTAGGTGCATACTTCCCACCTTCCAGTCCATCAGCCTCCATCCTTGTCTTCACGGAACGATGCACAAGAAATCTCTCATTCCTTCCTCTAACCGGTTCTGGAACATGGCGGGCGCGGGCCCAATTTATCCTGAGAAGAACAACCGCGCCCAGATGAGTGACATAGAATGGGAATTTTAAACAAAAACTTGGCAAAAAAAAACACGTACGACCAGTATGACTTCCACGTCAAGTCATGTCGGTCCTGCACTTGATGGCGCAGAGGAAGGATTTCGAGAATCCACCAGGCCCAGGCCAGTTTCAATTGATCATAGGTCGGGCTGAGAATGTCTGCTAGTTCCTCGTCCGCCTCCGACTTGAACGTAGATGCCGCTAACGGCGAACCTTGAGCTTCGTTGTCTGTGAGGGTATCTTCAGTTGCCTCTGCCTTGTGGGCAGAAGCCCTGAGTTCGGCAACCGTAGATGGAGATGGCTTTAGTGGCTTTGATTGTGGGGTTACGAAGGGGTAGAGTGTGGTAGGATCGAGGCCAATGCCTTTGAAAGATTCGAGGTGGAATTGGATTCCGGTCTTCGCAAGGAAGCATTCGCGAATCATCCAACGAAGTGGGATTCTGGCCAAGTTGTTCCGTCTGTCATTCGGGACAGATCCTCCACCGACATCTACGAGATGATGTCAGGAACCGAGCACGCTACCTCAATACAAGGCGAAAAATACCGCAGTGGCACCCAGCAAACCAAACCTCCTTCACATCGGTCTCAGTAGGTTCGTCATCGTATGCCTCATCGTGCGATTTAGCCTTGTGGTGGTGTTCGTGCTTCCTTTTGTGGTAGTGAGGGAAGCGATGATTGGACCACGGCATCTCTCCAGGCTTGGTACCTTTCTCGTCTTCTGGACCCCGAAGATGATAATAGTTGGCTTTGAATCTGGCGCGGTGTTCATCGAGGGAAAGAGCATGGCGGAAGTAGCGGATAGAAGTATTGGAGGCTGTAAATGGGAGGGTACGAGGCACTATCCCAACAGAGCAAACCGTATCCCTACGCCGATTATTAAGCGCCAATTCCACGTGTCCGAGTCACGTTCAGCGAAAAAGGGAACATACCATACGCCGACAAATTCTATCTCAACATCCACCGAGAAAGCCTTCTTAAACGCGTTGCTTTGTCTCCACCCAGTTTCGTCATCGCGACTGAACATCTTATACGCGAAGGGGACTTGCTGGTGGTTCCCCGCGGGGAGGAGGCCCACCTATGACCGATCAGGTTACATTGGCCAAAGACACGATGTAACGGGCGCAAACCTTATGGATCATGCCAGCTAGCGCTCGAGCGGTGTACGCGCCACGCGAAAACCCGAAAATGCAGATTTTATCCTCTGCGTGATCTAGCACCCCAAGTCAAATGAGGTTCCGACTCTGCAGTGGAAATGGTTTCCGATGTCGGACGTACAATTCTCCATTAAAAATTCATATCCCCCTGAAAGAACAATTCCCGTAAGCGTGCCTGCAAGCACAAAAGACAAAGGGGACTACGTACCCATGACATGAGCATCGAGGTGGTTGGCAATAGCCGCGTCAATCTTCTTCGACACGTTTGACCAGAACGGTGTCGCGATGTCGGGGATCGTGTACGTCCCGATGCCATCCTAGAATGCTTGCATTTGAATCGTCGCCTCACGAGAACAAAAGATCCGCTTCTGCAAACCTGATAGTAGACTGCCTGTTGACTCTTGTCGTCTTTCTTAAGCATCGAGAAGAGCTGCACGATGTTCGAATTCTGCGATCGAGATTCGATCGGTGAGGAGGATATTGTGAACAGGGATATGGGACATACATCCGTGTCGAACTGATCACCCGTCCCATCAAAGCACAGTATAACCGTACGCGCCTCGTGAGATGGCGGGACCACGGAGGTGTCATACGCCCCCGGACCTACAGATGGTGGCGTTTTAGTCTTGCCCATTGAGTCGATGGGATCCGTCAACTGTGTGTGGATAGGTTTGGGTAGACGAACAGTCGAAGGCTCGCTCTTAGACTCGGGGGCAGATGGGGACATATCGAAGTTCAGAGGAGAGGGTAAACGCACGGGTGATCCTGAGGAAAAGTGTGCCCTAGATATACCTGGGCGAGAAGACGCGTGGAGCACTCGGCTGATGCAAAGACATGTTCCCGTCAGGAGGCGCATCGGGTTGGACATCGGCTATACTTGAGACGCTTGACAGCTTAAATGGGTGTGGAGTGCGCAATGTATCTTATGTCCTTTCGGATTCGGATTTCCTACGGAACCCTCTTCTCGACTAAACAAGTTACACGGAAACCGTACCAGTGGAAAATGCCGTTGGCGTGAGACGGTCAATGTCGGACGAAGGCAGTCTCGAAGAGAAGGTATGCAATGCGCACCCAAGACTGGAATGTGGTAAGAATAGGGGAATTGTATTCGCCGGGGCGCCAACATAGTCATGCAACCATACCATATGAGGGTGTACATTGCGTCGGGGATAATGATGACAGAAGTCCTTGTACCGGAACTGTAATACTTTTCCGACAACCGACAACCTGAGGAGAACGAGGTTGAGCCGATTAACGCGGGCTATTCCGCTTTTATGACTGCCCGAATCCCGGAGGAAGTGTCGAAGTGGGTACTGTATGAAGTAATAGGAAACGCCGGGAGCAGCCATCAAAGTTAGGGCACGTTAACTGGTTGACAGCTCCACACTTCCCTCAGTCATAATAACCTCATGACCCTGATCTCGATTATTCGCGGATCATGGTATTCACCACGACTCGCTCCCATTTCACCACAGACACCATACATATATATTTACCGAGCACACGATAAGGGACATTTCGATCGTCAAGCACCTTTAAGATAACTGTACAAACACAGCCAAACTATCCCATTGCATCAACACACACAAGCAGGCGCAAGATAACTAATTATGCGATGCGGAACGGGGAAAAAGTGAAAGTAGACAAAGGAAATCATTCAAGACCGCTCGCCTCGGAGACGACGGGCCAAAGCAAGGTCCTTGGGTTGGCTGTGGGGGATCCGTCAGTGATACACAGCAATAGAAGAACGTGCTTTGATAACTTACATCGTAACACCTACAAGGATATGCACGATGAACACTGATATAGTGAGAGTAAGAAGAGACGATAAACGTACGTTTGGCGTGAATGGCAGCCAAGTTGGTGTCCTCAAACAAGGACACAAGGTAGGCCTCAGCAGCCTCCTGGAGCGCCATCACAGCTGAGGATTGGAAGCGCAGGTCAGTCTGCACGGTAAACACGTGTCATCAGTACAGCCACTACTACTAGACAACGTGACCGAAACAACAACAATGACTTACCTTGAAGTCCTGAGCGATCTCACGAACGAGACGTTGGAAGGGGAGTTTACGGATGAGGAGCTCCGTCGACTTCTGGTATCGACGAATCTCACGAAGCGCGACGGTACCAGGGCGGAACCTGTGAGGCTTCTTCACGCCACCAGTAGTAGCCTAAAAGGGACAAACCAACCATCAGCACGTGACCACAATAGCAATGACGACGGCGTCGACGTCGATAACGCTAAAAGATGTCATACGTACGGCGGCGGCGGTCTTGCGAGCGGCCTTGGTTGCGAGTTGCTTACGGGGGGCTTTGCCTAGATATGACAAGTCAGAATTTACTTATAAGGAAATTTCAGTTGCCGCAATTGTTGCCCACCTCCAGTGGACTTGCGGGCGGTTTGCTGGCGATAACGACGAATTTAGTCAGTGGTCAGGATGGTGATAGAAAGTGTTTGATTTATTTTACCTTGGTACGAGCCATGTGGTTCTACAAGAAAAGTTAGCGAAAATACGATGTTTTCGGTGGGGGGTGCAGGAGAAGATGGTGGTGCGAGAGTGGGTGGAGGGGGAGGGGAGGTGGACGAGAAACGACGATTTGTCGTTTGTGCTCCGATGGTAGTTCCCACGCACGGTCCACATCCAGAGGGACGCACAGACCTGCGCGCGGATTCGGATGCGTTTGTGCCACAGCCAGCCGCGGAAGATTGACTCCGGTCTGACTCGCAACACATACACCCTCCATCTCGCTCTCTGACTCGATTTTTTGACTCTTCAATGGTACAAGTAGTTTGTATTCTAGCTGACGGACCCGCCTGCGGTGTTTTGAGAGCCGCGTGGATTTTCTGTGAATTGATTTAGATTTTTGAGTGGACAGTGGCTGCTGACTCGCTGCATACGGTATCCCTCCCTCCATCCTCCATTCTTCCAATTCTGTTCCACAATCTCAGCCATCCACCAATCTACAACTTGAATAAAATTCAACATCACAATCACACTTGTTTTGAATGTTTCTCTATTCACCCATGAGAGGTTCCACCGCAGTCCAGTTTGTTTCTTCTGTGTTCGAGTTACGGCATCATCTCTTTGTTTTCAAAACAGTGCTACTTCTGTATTACTTGCGATCGTTACACACTCATCTGAAGTCGCAACTTTGAATGATATCGATAGCGTAGTTAGGTTGTACACAAAACAGAACAACAAAGACATGTGCAGCAAAGCGAGATTCATCCACGACCCATGAACATCATAATACGCGGCGCGGGCGCTCTCCTTCAGCTCTTTGCTCGTAGCGCATCCTTGCTCAGCACCTCAAACCTATGACTCTCCTGATCCGCCTTCTCCATTGTTTTAACAAGTTTCTCCTCCCGTGAGCGGAGGCGTTCCTCCATACCCAGGACCAATAAACGAACTTGTTCCACTTGCGCCATGGTCACTTCTGCGCTTGCCTTTTGGCTGAGATTACCGTCGGATGGGTTTGGTGATGCAATGTGCTGCATTGGGGAAGAAAATAGAGCTGCAGCGGTGCGCGAGGGAAGTGGGCTAGAGATACCGGCAGACGCAATCTCGAGATTAGCCTACATGAGTATGTGGAATTAGGGGAACGTGGGCACAGGGTCGGTGAGCTTGTGCAGACAAAGAGCAAGCGTGGTTAGCACGCGTACCTGCCAATTGCTCCCTGCAAGTTTCTCGAGCTCGCGCTCAAGGAGCTTCTCTCTTTGTCTAGCCCTGCCAATACGAACTGTTAGCGAATATCATTTAGACTAAAGTAGCCTTTGAGGTCAACCTCTCTAGTTCAGTCATGGCCCGTTCATTCTCGCGCTGCGTGCCTTGTAAGATGAGTTCAAGGTTACTGTATTCCTTTCGCAACTCCTGAATAGCCTCGATGGGTGGCCGCTGCGCGAGCTGCGCCTGAAGTGCCTGAATTTGGTCTCGGAGCTGCATAGGAAAAGAGAGAAGCCAAATCAGCACGAAAAAATAACAAAAATAGAAGAACCACATACTTTATCGTTCTCTTTCGATTTGTCAAGGAGTTGTCTCCGAAGCGAAACTTCGGTGGACTCTTCTGGGACTTCTTTCAGCACGCCCATGTCGTTCGTCCCAGTTGTAGAGACAGACGCGCGATTATAGTGTCGTACGCTCTGTGCGCGGCGCATTACTTCGATATGGATGAAAGTGAAGTCTAGGGTAGAGGCTGAGGGTATATAGTAGCGTGTGGCCTCAACCGCCCACCAACTCGCGTTGGATCCACGTGATCTTTGTCGATCGCACGCGTGATTTCCTTTCATGTACCGATGTGGCCAACGCGGGATTTCATGGCCATCAGCACATCATGTCAACGCCCACACAGCATCTCCTTACAAAAGCCCGTCAAGCTGAATACGGGGCAAGCGTCCGCGCTGTATCTGATCCCAACATACAGTATCCCCACTATTCCTACCCCCATTGAAGTTTCTTTCACGCTATGCACGACAATGTATTGTCGATAGACGCCTCTTCGTCGCTCACTTCGCCTGGAGAGGATAATGCACCGGACAAAGATCAACAGCCCACTATGCCTCTAGGAGTAGAGCTGAAAGGAGACCGCCTGCTCCCTACGTGTGTGATCCTGGGCTTCGGTGTCCCAAAAGCTGCGCACTCTTACAACGGACAGTTGTATTGACGTGGTGCTAAAATTGTTCTGGCTCTAGGTGATCGAGGCCAAGCGTCCAGGATTATCCCCGTGTTTTTTCCAGGCAGTCTTGACCCCTCCTATCCTGAGGTTTCTATGTTGTCCTGAATGTGCGTGTTGTAGTGACTGGTGAGCTGGGCGAAGGCACTGGCAACACAACTTGCATAGCGCATGTCTGGTTTCGATCAGCTTTACCATTGTTACTAAGTACGGTGCATCTGCGGGCCATGATAAATGCCAAGCAAAAAAGTGAGCGTGCTGGCGACATTCCGGCGTGTGTTATCGTTATCAAGGACCGACTCACACATACTGTCTGTCTTAGTGTTCAGTATAGCCATATGTATATTCTGCCTGCAGTGCGTGAGAATCAAAGCTATGAACAGTAGAGATGGTGCCGAGCAAGACTGCCGCATATGTGGTTCTCGCACTGAGAAGCTGTGCTCATTGAGGTCTTGGGATTGCCCGACTCTGGGGATCTCTATGCATAGCATTATCTTCTCGTTTTGTATCCTCATATTCTTTTCAAGTCACTTCTTTGCTACCGTTCCCACTTTTTGGGTCCATTAAAAGCAGCTTCAATTATGATAGAATTCGGAGTGCTTGAAGGAAGGAAGGCGTGGATTCATATATTATCCATCGGACGCGGCGTAGTCCCACGTTAGTCGCAGCGAATATGGCTTTTTGTTACGTTCATTGATAATGATCAGAACTCCGTGGACACTCCGTCATTCAGATAGTAACCGTGACCTACTGGTGATAGGATGGCTTCATATGACCGACGAGTTCATAGCGTATCAGGTCTACCTGACTTTGCTTATGATCCACAGTATTCAGATTGCATTTAGAGGTTGACTCGAAAAGCTAACAGTCCGTCCCACTTGCGGGGTGGTATTGAAAAGCCGGAGGACGGAGTCCAAGTCACGGGCCCCTTCAGTGAAAAGTGATAAGACTAAAACTAGATCAACATATGAAAGCTCTACGATAGCTATGACGATTAGAGGAGTAACGCGAGAGAGATGATTGGTACAGTGGAACATGTAACCATCATACAGTTCCTACTTCGTATTTTCGGAACTGCGCCTGCCAATCACCGAGATCGTGCCTGCCCATCGCCAGAACGGTAGGGTTGTTACCTGACTGAGGTCCGAAGACCCGCAAAGCGACGCGCTGCAACGATTCGGCAGTCACAGCGTCAATTTTGTCTGCCATCTCAGAGACTGGGATCTTGCGGTTATGGACCAGTAACTATGCAAAAGCACCATCAGCGCACCGCTTTACACGCATCGCTGAACAACACGCATGCTCACCTGACGACCGAGATCTTCGACCTCGACAGAGCGGCTTTCGAGAGCCATCGCAAGGCTGCTCTTGAGCTGATTTTTGGCTCGGCTGAGCTCTTCCGGGGGCACGGTGCGATACAACAGTAGTGCGAGTTGGTGTATGAGGTGTGGAAGGATCGCGGATCTTGCCGAGGGCGCGAATGAGGCAAACAAGCCGAATAATGATGAATCATTATATATATGGTGGAAGGATGCACAGTGATCGATCGCCGCGTGATGGTTTAGAATATGGGTGTACAGCCTTGAGTACATGCCCTTGCCAGGACCACCTGCATGCAGACATTATTAGGTCGATGGTGTGTGAATATGAGTAGTGCGCACCCGCAGAAAACGACCCGCCACCACCAAGGAGTACCTGCATGGTTGCTAGTTCGTAGATGTCATCATCGTGAATCCCAACGCCTTCAAAAGCGACATAAATATGGTTGAACTCGGACTGCGGATCATGGATGAATCTGTAACCGCCGGTATAGGTAGATCCAATTACTGAAGAAGGAGGGCTAGGTGAGTCGGGATAGAAGTAAGAGGATGCCGCCCTGGTTAGTGATTTGAACACGTTTGGAGGTTGGGAATGCAGAAGGTTGGGGGGGACAGAAGGGGATGTGCGGGGGAGCGACGGCGTCGACGCTAGTCCGTCTACTACTGGGGCATGTTTCAACGAGGAAAAGTGTTTATCTGCGAGCTCAACCAGTTCTTCGTGCGCCACACCCGCACCTGCGATGACCATCCGTTCCGGACGGTACATCTGTTCCATGAAGTGACGCATCAGCGAAGCGTCTACGAGGTGAATGCGATCTTCTGGGCACAATAGTGGGTTTCCAAGTCCTTTTCCGTCATAGGCAATGTGGTGAAGGATTTCAGGTAATATCACTTCGGGCTTCGCCCTCAGCTCGCGGATCTCGTATTCGGCGGCGGCGCATTGGGCCTCCAGTTCCTCAGGAAGAAAAGAGGCATTTTGGACAGTCTCGGAGATGAGAGAAATGGCTAATGGTGTCGCCCTGTGGAAATGGGAAGACTGGTACATGATTGTCTCTCGGGATGAAGAACACATGATTTGGCCACCGAGCGCACTCATAGCAGTGGCCATGTCCGTGTCTGACATTGATTTTGTGCTCTGCAACGGAGGTAAACTCAGTCTGTTGTCGATGTAGATTAACATAAATGCACCTTGAAGGCCATCCTATCCAGGAAATGGCTCACGCCCGAGCTAGATGGAGTCTCATACCGTGCACCTGCATCGATGTAGAGCCCGACAGAAGAGAAGTGACCAGGAGTATTCTCCGTTGCGACACGTATTTTGTTGGGAAGTGTTGTCACCCTAGGTGTTGGGTTTAATGGCAGTGTCGCAGCATGGCGAGGGCGAGGATAGGATCGTAAAGCGTGTCGAAAGGGGACCTTTCTCATGAGCGGGACAAAAATCAAGTGAGCCCAGCTGCGTCAGCAATTTCCATCTCACCGGCAGAACGGCCCGGGAAATTGAACATCACATGCTAGTCCCATGCTATTCCCACTGCACATGCAGTTCCCACTTGCCGTACCCCCTTCCTGCATCAGAGTTGATTACCTACTGTCCACCCTGTGATCAAGGAACAAGGAGTTCCATAATCCACGGTGATTATGTGTTCCCTCACTGGCCGTATATTCGGGCGCGTCTCTATGATAAGACATCAAAAGAGCTCAACTTCGCCGACGCTACCTCACAAAAATGCAGTTGACCGTAAAAACCCAGGCCCAAGAGCATATGACAGAGGGATTCTACGAGAATAGCCTTCTATAGTTATACTTGTTCGTTTTCTCAATGGGCGAAACTGCTGATGAAGCCAGGCGCGGAAGGTGTAATGTGACGACTCGGTGTCGTAATGAGGCGCACGCTCACAACAACATTATAGGCTGAGCCACCTGATACAAGTCCCCGAGGAAATCATCTCGACACATCACGGCATGGTGCGTCGGGGGACGTACAGTACGACCCTGCAGATCTCGCCCAAGTTCTGGCGCGGCTGGATCTTCACCCTGATGCTGTCCTCTGCCTCCTCTATGTCGAGTGATTCGCTCACAAAACACATCGTCTTTCTCCACATGGGAAGTTGGTGTTGCACAAATCATCTTCATTTACTTCGAAGAGAACAAGGCCTTGTGCAATGCCTGTTCATCAAGTGTTGGCCGAGCATGGTCGCAACACTCTTCGAACGTGCAGCTCGTCTCGCGGCAATACTTCTTTGCTCTTTACCATTTAGACGGTGGACTAATAGTTCGGAAGAAATTCAAAACATTGGATCATTCTACTCCGACTTCGTGGCCGTCGACCAACGCATCGATGAATCTAAATCACAACTCACCCCCATCGATCAAGTTTCTAGTCAGAACGTCCCGCTTGTACACCTCGCATATTGTCTTTAATGGTGCCGCCATCCAGCTGCATGCTACGTTTTCGTCACAGAATACCGGTTCTCGAGCCAAGTGCTTGTCCGCACACGTGCAGGAATACGTCTTCGCTGGTCCGATTCTAGGCATAAGTCATTGTCGCTCTTTCGTTTCATATTTCATTTTGTGAATAGAACGTGTTTCTGATATGTCGGCAGTCACTCTGAGCTGCTGGTGGTCGTCACCAAAACCGTCACAATGGGGACGCACACGCGAATGTCGACCGTACTTGCTGACATTTGTTTGCCGTACACCTCCCTCATCCCAATTGGTCGGATTTTGGGGATGGATCTGTTATGTGAGTCTAATGTGGGTCTCGTTCAGAAATAAGTTACAGTAAATGACCCGGGCATCTTCGGGCTGCGAGAACTCCCTGATCTAGTGGACCCCAGGCACCTATCCTCATTCAGTCTTTCACCGCTCTACCCGGACTTTGATACAATCAAAAACCGCCTAGGGCGCGTTTCTCTCGCCCCCTAGGTCATCTTTCTATAGACTTTGGGGACCTATCCGCTATATCAAATGCTCTCCAGAAAAGGAAGAAATACCCGGTCGATCCAGGGGTGAGTCCACCGTTCGGACGGTAACTTTGCACGGCGTTCATTCAATGTCAGACTGGTTCCGTGCTCGCGGGGCGACTCCGCTCGTCGTTGCTCTTACCGCAGCCTCGAGCATAGCCCGTGTTCCATTGTCAGATATATGAGAATGACCATATGCTCAACCCACTCCCTCAGAATCCACAAGTTTCCTCTAATAGGCTAATACAATATGGACGCCACTCAGGTTCTTCCAATACAGTACCCTCCAACGTGGCAAAGCATGTTTGAACTGCAGGTCCGTCGCTCCGATGCAATGTCATGCGAGACGCTTCTCACCTGGTGCGAACTTTCATGAAGGCGTCGCAAGATTGTCCAGTCCTTCTCTAGCACAGTTTGCAACTTTCTCAAACGCCCCCTTTCATTTCATAGAAGTGTGATGGTATTCGCCCAGTGTGCGGTCCATGCAGTAGAGCCAATCGTCCAGATGACTGCGAGTACACCGATAGTCAAATCGAACGCGTACCCAAATGCTAGAGGATACCACCGCGCAGCTCGAAATTTGTATACATGAGCTAGAGCACTCCAATACCGCCCCTTCTTCCGTGATGCCACACGACCCCATTCCACCTTCTACCAGACTCAACAGTCTCCAGGTTCTGAGCTGTCACCGCCCCTGATAATTCCCTCGACAAGGTTTTCGCATAGTTCACACTCTTCCGCCTTTTCGAACCCCCATCGGTACGTCGGTAACTTCTTTGTCGGATCGATATTCAGGTCGAATAAGTTCAGGTGTCTCAACTACCTCTCTTCTAATTCTGCTCTC
This sequence comes from Russula lepida, assembly GCA_003316425.1. Lineage (NCBI taxonomy): Eukaryota > Fungi > Basidiomycota > Agaricomycetes > Russulales > Russulaceae > Russula > Russula lepida. Next base: position 61,625 of record QFEZ01001639.1, read on the forward strand.
TTCTAATTCTGTGCCACGGATGACTCCGGACGAGCCACCAGCTCATATTGCACGAAAGCTGTAAGTGATGTCAAAACTCGAGTAACCCTTCATTATAATTCATCGTTGCAAAAGGATACGACAGAGGAAGTCAGCTAGCCTTCCTATGAGGCGACATGGGAAGTTGGTGCTACATGATAAATTTCATTTACTTCGAAGAGAACAAGGCCTTGGGCAGTGCCTGTTCATCAAGTGTTGGTCAAGCGTGGAGGCTGCGCTGCATATTCTTTCCGAGGTGGTAATGCCAGAATAGTGACGTCCGTGGTGCAAGAATCCCAGCGAATGCCGAATGAGGGGTAGTGAGCTTTCAACTGAGGTGCATGTCAATTCTGTGTGTGCGTGGTTCAGAACGGCGATCTATGAGAGGCAGGGTATTGATCCAGTTGGAGGCGTACATTGTGTCATTCACAACATTTGAGATATTGTTTCTCGTACAGTCGTACAGTGCCACGAAACTCCGCAGAAAAGATGGCTTCCGATGGGAAAATAGCACCTACAGCGCCTATAATCTGCAGGGCTGTACTGCGCCCAATCCTCGCCAAGATTCGTCCTATCTCCATCATCGGATTCGAATTCGCCCATAGCCTAGTGATTGTTCTCACGTTCCGTCACAATCCCAGTGGTATTAATTTCAAGGTCAACCGAGACGTAAATTGAATGAATGAGGGGCATTAAAACAGACAGAAATCCATACATTCTATCATGGAGAACATATTTTTCAAGAACAACCAAAGGATTCCTTCTCTGATTTGTAATACACACAGATTTCGAATTGAGGCCTACATCGTGTCGTCGATCTTAAGTAGAATCAACACCTTAACAGCACCTGACTCTCTCCGCCTCACGCGGACCTTGTCGACACGTGAGCCAGGCTTGTGGAGGTAGCGACTTGCGAGTCGGAGGTCCTCGAGGTCTTCGGCCCCAGACATTCCAGAATTCTCCGGATGTACAATGCTGGGGTTCCCTTGAGAAGGTCCGGCTACACTGTGCAGAATAGACACGTGGCCGGGGGTGCGGTCATTGGACACCTCCTGTAAAGAGATGCGCAGTGAGGAAGGTTGCCTGTACATACGAAGAAAGGGGGGGGGGGGG